>JAVCKZ010081748.1:0-12602 GCA_034780755.1 Lepetodrilus elevatus
CTAAATAACAACTTGTGGGTGGATAAATCAAGCGCAATTAGTCTCAGCTCGAAATTCGTTTGTCCATTATCCAGGTCAATCAACTGTGATATTATGCCTTTAAACATGTGAAAGGAAATCTTTTATGGCCTCTTACAACAATTAATTCACTTCTCGTTTACCAGAGATAGTTTTGAATGAACTGTGACTTTAATCTTTTTACTTAAAACTTACAAGCTACAGATATCATCTGTGTATTTTGAAGCAATCGTAAAATATTTCCAGCATTTTCTAGTTTTGTAGTACCGTAGTTGTGCAGGCAACTGTTGCTGGGTTCTGTGTAGTTACAATGATTGCAAGTCCAATTTTAGACCTACTACATGTACATCCTCTGCATGAAATAATATATACTGAAGGTAAAATGTTTGGCAACACTGAATATGCCATCACACTTTATTATTTAAATTCACTTTAAATATTTTGAGGATGATTTTAGTAAGGCATATTACTTTTATAAATTTGCCAATGGCATTCTTGAAAAAAAAGATGTTATCAATGCGCCAGTGATGTCAAGAACTGTTTTGGAGCTGAAGTGGTAACAGTAGAACAGTAGAATTTTTTAAAGAACAACCTATTTTTCAACAAAACAACACATGCTTACTTGTCACGTGACTTTATTAAAATTTTAAAATGCGCATGTACCTGTTTTAACAGTGGCAAGTAATCTCAAATGTTCTAAACGGTATACATTAAAAAATAGTTTATTCCAATAAATACTACACATTAAGTTATACGTCTGCCAAAGAATACTCGTGTTGCCAAACTTTTTACCGTCAGTATATATATGCCTTTTTCTCTGTTAACCTCTCATATAACATATACATTTATTCTTCCTCTTGTTGGTTTCAGGACCTTGAGCTGCGACTATAACATCGTTCTCGGCCGCTAGATGTCCATGTTTGAGAATCATTTATGAATTGAAAAGTTGAGAATCGATGATTATGAAGGAATAATCTGAAGCTATACTTCGAATTCTTGAACTCTAAGAGTTGCGTATTGAACTTAACTTTCAAAGTTTCTTGTCAAACGGATTTGATTCGCAGTATCTGGAGACCTGGAAGACATTGTTGCCGATCAATATACTGAGATATATATGGACATGATCCCGACAACACTGCATGCTGCACTGGACCCGATCGCAGTGACGTGACGTGATGCTGAATCTGAATTCCTGTATCTTTTGAAGTTGACTGCCTCCTGTTTATTATTCCCCGTGAAATGCTAGGAGTGATGTAATGCAATCGAAGCTGCATATATCAATTGTTTCAATTGGGAATGTTTTGAAAGTTGTAATGATTCCGAGTTAAGAAATGCTGTCGTTGAAGTGTCAGGAATGCGGGCGGACGTTCACGTACCCGCACCAGCTACGTCGACACCGGCGCGTGCACACGATGATGAACAGGACCATGTACCGCTGCAAGGTGTGCAACACCACCTTCTCCTACCTGTCGAGTCTGCGCCAGCACCTCACCTCTCACTTCAGCCACACGTCCGGCGACAACCAGTACATGGACGACCTCGCAATTGGGGTCACCATCGAGCCCGTCCACGAGACCGCCTGCCGCACGGCTGGAACTCGCTGCCACTGCGGCCAGGGCGTCACGCCGTGTTGCTGCCAACGGGGACTCGTCGTCGGTCATTCGCAGTCTGGTTTGGGCTGCGGTGAGCGCTGCTCGGGGCATCGGACGTCGCCATGCTGCTGCGAGTCGCGACCAGTGGCCAGATGCAGGTCGGTGATGCTGATCGACCCACGGCAAGTTGTTCACGTGGACATGACCCACGATCCCAGCTTATCATATCCAGTGTGTGAAGTCCCTTTGTCTGGGAGCGTGGTTCCTGAGAATGTGTGTCCTGGGGATGTAGTTTCTGGGACAGTGATTCCTGAGAGTGTGGTTCCTGAGAGCATGGTTCCTGAGAGCGTGATTCCGGAGAGCGTGATTCCGGAGAGCGTAAAGATTCCAGAGAGTATGGTTCCTGGGAATGCGGTTCATGGGAGCGCGATCTCTGTGGAAGACCAAGATCGATGTGGGCGCTCGTTTCAGAAAGAACACACGGAAGAGGATGTAGCTGAGGAACACTATGCTGATGATGAATCCGACGTTGGTTGGATGTTCCCACCAGCAGAACATGGGGACAACCCACCAGCAGAACATGGGGACAAATCAAATTGCCCAGACGAGCCCGGTCAGGATATCGCTGCTGCTGATGGATCTGTAAGACCCGTAATGTCGCAAGACTATGTGTTTTCTGTGAATGATGTGAAACTGCCTGTAAGCAGTGAGGTGCTGGATTCCATCCCAGGTGCAGCTGTGGCTGAGGACGGCATCAGTGGCTTTGATGATATGGCAACCTGCCACGATTTGTCAAACTTTTTCCCAGATTTCATCGAGAAAAGCGAACCAAAACCAACTGCCGATTCCAAACCAGGCAACACCAGCAACAACCGGAACAGTCTTGTGTATGAAGAAGATGCCCGGCGTCCTTTGGCAACCGGTCTGGGCTCTGTGTGTCCGACATCGCCTAGAGGGGTGGGACACAGAACCGATTTGTCGTCCTCCGATTTAGAGGCGTGCGTGAAGTTGGGACTGGACTCTACGGCTCTGAATCCGACCGTGGTTGTGAACGACCTGCAGAGAGAGATCGCCAGACTCCAGCGCGCGGTGGGTGGAGAGGACAAAGAAGAAGACAGCTACTGTGATCTGTGCGATGTGAGGTTCAATAATAACAAGCTGCTCTTAAAACATGCGCGATTACACAGAGGATTGCTTGGAAAGGAACAAGGGATCACTTTGGAGTTTGAAAATGGGAATCTGGATAGTGGCTACACTCCACAGCCTCCAAGCAGGCGACAGCCCAGGCCCAAAAACAAGATGAAAGACGACATGTTAATGAAATGTGTCGAGAAAGTGGGAAAGACGTTTCCCAATAGAAAGCCAGGACCCAAATTCAGAGTTACCGTTTCAAAGGTGAACATCAAGTGCTATATCTGCGGGAGGCATTATGCGACGAAGCAGTATTTTATTGCTCATGCAAAGCGACACCTGAAAAAGCTTGGTTACGGCCAGACCAAGCAGGACTTGTTCTACTGCACCATCTGCTACGCCTTCTACCCATGCGAGGACAAGCTTAGGGAGCATCTCGTGGACATCCACTCCAACGATGAGGTCACAACACAATTAACACGCAAACGGAAACACGCGCCCCGAGCCAATGTTAAAGGCAGGACTGGAATTCAGGCCAATATGACGACGGATTCCGATTTTGCCGAATCCACAACCGACCAGCTGGTGTTTCCTGAATTGGAGAGCGATGTTGAAGGAGGCATCCAGCCGGAAGTTGCCTCTACTGATCAGTGTTATGGGATATGCCATGTCTGTGGAACACCTTTCTCCAGCGAAACCGGCTTGAGCGAACACATCTCCAGCTGCCGTGGTGGTAGGCCAAGAGAACCTCCCAGGATACCGGAACCTGTTGCACCAAAACAAAACACTGGGAAGAAGATCGGATTCAAGTGCCACATATGTGAACGCATTTTCCCTGCTGTTAAGAATCTGAAAAACCACTTTGTCAGTCACGACCCGAGAAGAACACGGCTGATGTGTCCGATCACCAACTGCCCAGGCAACTACGTCTGGAAGCAAAACTTCAAAAGACATCTGCTCGCGCATGCCACTCCCAGGGGCCAGACCTTCCACAAGGTAATGTTTAACGTCCACGAAGAAGTTTTCTGCCCCTTTTGTAAGAGAATGATGTTCTTTGTCAACCTGGAGGAGTACAAGGTGCACATGCTTGTGCATGTCAACAAGATAATGGCTGCTGAATGCGAGCGAAATGACGTTACCTACAGAGTGAAACTCATAACCTCGAAGGAAGCAGTGGTCAACCGTCCTAAATCACCAATGCAGTCAGAATTGTCAACAAAGCCAGAGCATGAACACGGTGTTGGAAGTCTGACCATGGCATCGGCAACCCTACCAACTGATGATCCCACCAGGAAACAGCCGTTCCCCGCTGCCCAATCTTCAACTCCAAACAGCTGCTTCGGCTTTGCCGATGCTGTGTCCAACGACGTGTACAGTGGGGATGTCAGTCCCGGGGGTTCTCTGCAAGGCAACTCCGGTCTGTTCATATCGCCTGTGTGGGCACCACCCGCCGAGAACCGAATCCAGCCCAAAGGCGTGTACAGCCAGGTTGCAGCACCACAACCACAACGACCACCACCATCGCACCCAAGCGGTCCAAGTGGGCAGGATTCGAAGTCGCAACTGCCGACGGATTTGAACGACTCGGGGTTCACACAGATGCTGAGCGGAGACTCTGATCACGGAGAGGTCAGTCGTGAGCTTACTCCTCAGCAGGGTCTGCCGTCCTTCGATTCCTTCAGCAGAAACACGCGCGATCCTAGACGTGCTGCGTCAACAACTGCTCCAGACAGGAACGCGCAGAATGAAGATGTTCAACACTGTGCTCCAAACACTGGCTCTGTGTTCCACAAGCATGAAGAAGATAGGTCGTCCTACAGTCTTAAAGTAGGACGGCCAGCCCACGGTCTTAAAGAACGACCAGCCTACTATCTTAAAGGACGGCCAGCCCACGGTCATAAAGCAGGACGGCCAGCCTACGGTCTTAAAGAAGATCAGAAAGCCTATGGTCTTAAAGAAGACCGACAAGCCTACGGTATTAAAGAAGATCGGAAAGCCTATGGTCTTGATGAAGATAGGTCATCCTATGGTCTTGATGAAGATATGCCAGCCTACAGTCGTAATGAAGATACATCATCCTATGGTCTTGAAGAAGATAAGCCAGACTACGTGATTGGGTATTTTCCAAAGATGCGAGGCAAGTGTACTACTAGCATCTTCATGACACAGGAACGTGCCGGCCAGCTGATGAAGACCTCATCTGCGATCACCGCCAACTTCATGTCTAAAGGCCTCTTCTGTTCCATATGTGGAAAGGTGAAGCTGGATATGGATAACGTGAAGACGCATCTGCTCAGTCATTTTGAAGCGAGTGGAAAGTTCCCTTTCAACATGAAGCAGCGTGGAAGGCAGTTCATTTGCCCGCTGTGCTTCAAGGTAATGTTGTGCAGGAGGTCGACGACAGCCCATATGTTTGCCCATTGGGGTCTGAACCTCATCAAGTGCCCGGTGTGTTACAAGATCTTCAACCTGGTGAAGACCCTCAACAACCATGTGCACAAGGCACATCCTGACTACAGGTACAAATAGACCTTGGTTGGCGTCTTTACGCTTGAACCTCGTACAGGGCAGGTAATCCCAAATGGATGAAAGATTCCTGCAGTGACAAGCTCCAATAATCACTAGCAGGTCGTCGCAAATGGTTGAAAGATTCCTGCAGCGACATTGAAGTCCGTAATCACTTACTCACTGGATGTACAGGACAGCCTTCGACCTAGGGAAGTCGAGACCCATAAGCATAAAGTTTCAGGCATGGCAATGCCCCAAATTATTTGTTCAGAGGTCGATTTATTTGCCCAAGATTTGGCATGGGGTCCTGCAGCCAGGGCTTCTTTTCTGCTGAAATCACAATCGTCTGTTGCCATGCCTGTAGTTTGAAGTCGTTTCAGTGCTATGCCTACCTCTCCTTTCAATAGTCGACTACGGGGGGAGATATTCCAAAAGCAATTAATCCATGAATCTTCCTTCATTTATTGAATAGAACCATTCTTTAATCAACCTGACCTAGTATAAAAACAAACAAGAAAGATGCATGAAACTTCGTATTTTTCTTACTAGGGGAAATCGTGTAGGTAATAAGACTGGAGAGTGATTATGGAGTTTAAGGTTGCTGCGGGAATCTTTCGCACATTTTCAATGACAACAGTGGGACACGGTGTAGAAGATGACTGTGTGAAGAGTAGACATTCCACATGACACCAGTTCCACTCCCAATGCCACTATTGAAGTAGAAGATATAACTTGAACCTATTGTATGATTTAGTTTCTAATTGAACCCAATGTATCCAGGAATTTAATAACAAACTGCTGTTTTTGTCGCCTATGGGTGAGATATTCCCGCCGCGACGTAAAACATTAATTCAATCAATCAATCAATTTTTACAAAACAACAAAGTTGATATTTTCTTCTCACTATTTTATTATTATTTGAGTTTTCCCATGTTCAATTTAAAAAACTAGAATTTCTGCATACCACATTACATAATTTAGTTGGCCATTTGATATTTGACAGGCTTTCCTAATTTGAAATACAAGTTTGAACATGTACCGTAATGGAATAATGTCACTTGATCAACATAATTTTGTGATGTAGTGAGCATGAATTCTTGTGTTTGAAGTTTTAGTCTCTAATTTTTCTTTCAAAATGTCATTGCCATTTGCCAAGACTGTAGCCTAAAGCGGTCCATACACGATCAATAATAATGTCAATAATATTGTCAATACTGGATAATTGACAATATTATTGACTGTTAGTGGGTCATATTGAAGCAAACATTTGACTTGTGCAATGCTGTTGATGACCAACAAAAATGTTGTCAATAATAATGTATGAATATCATTGTCATTCATGTTGATAGTGTATGGGCTGCTTCAGAGTAGTCACTGAGTGAGTCATCACTGAGTGAGTCACAGCTATAGTCTAGAAGCAGTCACCGAGTGAGTCACAGCTATAGTCTAGAAGCAGTCACCGAGTGAGTCACAGCTATAGTCTAGAAGCAGTCACTGAGTGAGTCACAGCTATAGTCTAGAAGCAGTCACTGAGTGAGTCACAGCTATAGTTTAGAAGCAGTCACCGAGTGAGTCACAGCTATAGTCTAGAAGTAGTCACACAGAGGATAGAATCATCTAGTTGAAAACTATTTACCCCAAAACAATAGTTAGCATTCATGTTCAATGCTTTTGCTACGAAATATATTTCTTTTACTGTTTTTATACTTACTGTTTCAAACAGTGTTTGTTATGCAATCTTAGTGCAATGCTTGTGGCAATAATATCTACATGATCTAGGCACTAGCACTATGAGCTGTGTGCTGTCCTTGCATTATTTTGAAGGTGCTTACCATTCAAGCAGTCACGCACTGCACCCCACTTAGAATATGTGATCTGATCCGTCACCTATGTAACTAACAGTAAGGACATTTGCACAAGCAGAAATTGTCAACATTATGCGAGTGTAGTGCAAACTAATGACATTAACAGTACCTAGCTCAGGCCATTTCTGCCAATGCTAAGGCATCCTAATGGCTAGTAGAAATTATTAACATTTGTTATTTATATCACTATTCGGCTAGTAAGTTTTAAAGTTATTTTCTATCATTGTGATCGTCGCAAATGGGTGAAAGATTCCCGCAGCGACGTTAAACTCCATATTCACTCACTCACTATCATAGTGATGATATTATTTTTTGTTTGTTTTTTTTTCTTTTGAGAAGATTGGTGATTTTCGTATTATGATCTTTGTATTGTCAGTTGCATGTTGCAATTCATAGTCTGAATACAAGATACATTTTCAATATGAACAGCATGCTTTTAATATAGCAGAGGGAAAAACATATGTTTACCAGTAGTTGTTACCTTAGCAACGGCTTTTCTGATCTTGGTTGCTAAGTAACTAAAGCAAATGCATGTTCTTATCACCATTTTTCTCTCTTGTTTTCTGGATCAAGGATGGGTTTTCTAAATACTGTACATTTATTGCAGTAAGTAAACAAATCATGTACATTAATCTGAAGAAATAATTTTTCACTTTTCTCCTTGTTTGTATTTTGAGAAAAGAATATTTCAATACATGTACAAATGCGTGATCATAATCATGATTATGTTGCCTTGCGTAATCATGATTATGTTGCCCTGCATGATCATGTTGCCTTGCGTGATCATGATAATGTTGCCTTGTGTGATCATGATAATGTTGCCTTGCGTGATCATGTTGCCTTGCGTGATCATGATAATGTTGCCTTGCGTGATCATGATAATGTTGCCTTGAACTTGTTAACCTGTTGTTATGGCTTCTCCAGTTGCCACCAATAGTGAGAAGTAACTACACATGCAATGATTTAAATGTTCACATTTCCTTTCTTCCATTCATTTATTGTAGTTAGTAATGTTGGTATTGTGCCAATGACACGCATGCAATTGGATAGAAGACATGTTTTAATGGTCAAACAGTTATTACTTGAAACTATACATTTGATTCGTTGACACGTATAGGTGCAACATAAAGCACTAATTCAATCAAATCGATCTCCACATTCAATCAACTACACATATTCTTGTGTCCAACTGTCTTATCTATTTGCTGTGGAACTGAATTCTTTGATAATGTTGGCAGTCCAACATTTACTAACATGGGCTCTATCTACGCCCTCATCGCAAATGGGTGAAAGATTCCTGCAGTGACGTTAAACTCCATATTAGAGAGTTTTCGCAACACTACGGTTAGGTCATCAATGTGTGCATAATATCTGACATCGGAGACTCACTTGACGTATGGTTTCCAGTTTCTGACCATCCGAGTTCATTTGGACGGTCATAAACTGGAAACTACACATCGGGTGAGTCTCCGACGTCACATACTACGCACAAACTGACGAGCTAACCGTATCCGTAAAGATAACCGTATCGTTGCGAAACTTCCAATCATTCATTCATTCCTGTCTTTCCAATTGATTGTATTATTGTGAGTGGAACTGTAGTCGCCATCTTCATCTTTAGATAAGTTTACGATTGCTTGTAGCTCTGTGGTGGATCATGGCATTTATCTGTGACTTTACATTGAACAAACTATTGATCCTTTACATCCAAGGATTAGCTTGTTCACTACTGGTGTAGACAAATCAAATGTATGTTACTTGTAATCAATAATTAATATGACCATTAGTCCCATCCCCGTTCCCAAGGGTTACGATCCACTTCTATACTATATGCTACTCTAGCGTTGAGTACAGAAGTGGATCGTAACCCCTAGCAGTGGTCGAAATAATGAAAATAATAAGGGGGTCATTCTCCATAGGCCCAATGTTAAAGGTGGTAAAATCTGTAATTTTTAGGGGTGTCACACAGATACCTTTAACATTGCAGATTTTCAAATGACCCCCAGAACCCCTATTAATTCGAACACTGCCTAGGAATCGGGATGCATTAGACCAACTTTTTTTGGAATGTAGATTGTAGATGTTTAATATTATAAATGTAGTTTTAGTTTTGTTTTTGATATGCGTCTTATTGCAACATCCTGCCAACTATTGCAATGACTGATGCTGTTTTGTTTGTGTGTGTTAAGTGTTTCTCTTTGTTATGGTTGGTGCATACTGTTACCTGGAATATGATATAGAACTGTGTACAGTATCGATAGTGCTAAATGGTGTTTTAATTATGAAGTGTTTCCAGCAGTATGTAGACCTCGGATAAACCGGAAACTCGCATATAACGGACTGAATCTGAAGTCCCGGTCCTGTCTTAACGCTAATTGCGGAATATGCATATAACGGACAGAAATAGCCGGTCCCAATGAGTCCGTAATATGCGAGGTCTATTTAACCATATCACAAAGTGACATCTATATTGTATTAAGAATTATGTTGATATTAATGTGGGCTGGTGGTGGCACAATGATAAAATGCTTGGGAGACAAAGATCCCGAGTTCAAATCCTGTCCTAGGATCAAAGTTAACGAAAGTTGCCGTTCTGATGCAATCATGGTAGGAAGTGTTATCTCTACGTTGGCAATGCATCTGTCAGTTTCCAGCCAGTGCTCGCAGGTTTACTGCAACATTAAGCGCTATGGATGTTGCAGGTTTCCTCCTGCCCTATATTGACAAGCCATAATGTAAGTGACTCTAAATCCCACTTCAAAATTCAATTACAACAAATGATATCCATGTTATCCTAGAGTTGATCAAAGTAGTCCAAATCCTCAGCAAAGTCTCAGATTTTCGTAACTTTTATCAACTGATGATAACATTGATATAAAAAGACGTAAGTTTGAGATTCTGTGTATGCCCAATACAAAGTTAAATAATTTAATTGCAAAATGATAAGCAACAACTTTGCTTTCTTTAATATGGTGTGAATGTGAATCGTTAATATGTTAATGTGAATCTTTAACATGTGTTAATGTGAATCTTTAACATGTGTTAATGTGAATCTTTAATATGGTGTTAATTTGAATCTTTAATATGGTAATGTGAATTTTTAACATGTGTTAATGTGAATCTTTAATATGTGTTAATGTGAATCTTTAACATGTGTTAATGTGAATCTTTAATATGTGTTAATGTGAATCTTTAATATGTGTTAATTTGAATCTTTAACATGTGTTAATGTGAATCTTTAATATGGTGTTACTGTGAAGCATAGGTAATGCTATAGAAGACATGTACAGGCGAAAGTAGTTACGCATTCATTATATTCTATGAACGTTGTGCTTTTTTTGTGTGTTAATAGTGTATAATAATAACGCTGCAAATTAGTACTTAAACAATTGACACCTTTAACAACCAGGCAGTGGGACATGAAGAAAACGTGTAGCTTGTTGGGCAATATACTTGACAAGTTGTGTAGACACATCTGCTCTTTATGGCATGTCCCAGTTGCCTACAACATGGAGATGGTTACTGTGAGACAATCTATTTGTTTACTCGTGGTAATAAGTTAAACGCAAACTCACTTAAGACGTTGTACACTTCTCACAGCAGTTAATGTTTTGAAACTATGCCTTTGACTTCCTACAGTATATTGCCAAGACCGGAGCGAGAGATACCGTAGTACTATTGCTATTCATTGTCAGAACTTCCTCTGATTTCTTCTAGTTTTCATGTTGCTATATCAATGGGTTTTTTAAGATCTAATCGCATATATAAATGAAAGGAGATTTTATTGATTAAAGTCTTGAGTTATTATCAACTCCTGAAAAAGTTATTCTTACAACAATAAATATGTGTGTACAAGACGTGTATTCTAGTCAAGACTGATTGCCATTGTGAGCTCAAATTTCAATCTCAAATCCCTGGAGAGTATCCACATCTGTCATGTTCCAGTGCCGGATGGATATCAGTTGCATGTCCATGTCTTCCTACCAGGGGTGCGTTCAATCGGCACAGGACCGAGTAAGCCGCTTAGCTAAACTGGTTCACTGTTCCATGTACGGTTCATACGACTCTTAAGACAGTGGCTAGTTAGAGGTCTGTACTGGGCACTCTGGCAGACTGATCACCGTTTGCGAGATCTGTGAGGATTCGGCCACGAGTGGCAGAAATTATCTAGCATGTTAGATAATTGTCTACGGCATTGTGTCTTTGAACGCACCACATGTATCCATTCCTTGAGTTACTTCTACGGCCAATGCTTAAAACATGTTACCACACAAGACTAGCTGAGAGAAGTTGCTCATTGTATTGCACTTAGTTTATGTATACAGCACATCCAGTTTATGTATACAGCATATTCAGTTGATGTATACATGTACTATGTAATCTGTATACAGCATATCCAATTGATGTATACATTTACTATGTAATCTGTATACAGCATATCCACATGTATGTCAAGAAATCTTCAGTATAATGTTGTGTCTGAATAGTCAGTGTTTTCCATTATATTATAGAGTTTGTGTTCCGTTATCTTTGATCAGGGAATTCATTTCATTGACATTTTTTATATCTTTGTGTTTTTGTTTTTTTAATAAAAATAAATATTTGAAGAATAATTTGTTTTCTTTATTTAGTTCCTTGGTTTTGGTTATGATAATGTAGCCGTGAAAGTTTTCTAAGTAAAATGCATTCAGTATCCCATACTAGAGACTACCTAACTGACATGATTGAATTTAACCTGTGTGTACATGTAAATGTACAACTGAATGCCCGGGAAATTAGCTTATTTATCGATAACAGGTCATTTTGAAGGAAATCAATGACTGTATCACGTGGTGTGGCATCATCAGTTTGAAGTTTTAGGTTTGAATTTGGTGTTTGATCTCTCGATAGGCTGACCTTTGAATTGTCAGTCATCCTTGGGAGATTGACAGCTGCGTAAGGTAGTGATGATAACCATCGACCAATCCGAATACAGGTACACTTAAAGCTGGGAATAACTTGATTAGCCACGTGGCAAATGTCCGACAAACAACATTGCAATGCTAGCATAATGCAGGTGACAACTTTCAAATATAAATGGCATCGTGAAACCATGTGTGCCAACAAGTAATGCCAACAAGAATTTTCTGCAAACAGACGATACTTTACAGTGTTACCTTACGTCATACACTGTCCATATTGACTTCAACAAAGGCATGCACTCTGATTAATAGTCTCATCGTGTCTACATAAAGAGTTGCACGTACGTAGAGTGAACACACATTAGATACATCTGAGGCCTGTTCAGGAGGGCGAGTTCACGCGTGAAATCTCCTTAGCAACGTTCATACTTCATATGTGACGTCACGCGTAAACTCGCCCGTCTGAACAGGCCTCTGGTGTGTCATCGCTCAAGTTGATGACCTTGGCCCGAGATTACGAAACTTTCTGAGCACAAAAACGTACTCAGAGTATGACGTCACATGACGTTTTATGAACAAAATTCTGA
>JAVCKZ010081759.1:0-12601 GCA_034780755.1 Lepetodrilus elevatus
GGATTGTGGATAAAAAACGAACCTTTTGATGAAAATAGCGATAAAACCAGACACCGTACTTTCAAAATTTAGCGTTTGGTTTGATCAGGCGAGATATGTTTGACTTGTTCAGAGCTTCCCCAAGTATCCTCTAACCATTTTTTCCACCTCTTTACACGCCTTGGCCCGAGACGATCCCCGTGCCTATATTATTGGTGAGCTACAGGGTGTGATTAAAAGTGAAGTAAAGTGTAAGCTGTATTCCATATCACATTGAAATATATTAGAGCAATGAGAAAGTCAGACAACACTTTATCAGGCTTTATGAAACGGTTAGAAAAACAACCCATTTTATTAAAACGGTTTGAACAGCTTCTTAGTATTGTTGAAAACAGTACAGGAGATATACAAAAGCCAATGAAGCCGAGATGAGAGTTATCAAGGAGCTTCGAGAAATGGGTAGTGAAGCCTTGACTGCTTGGGGAGAACAGCAAGTGAGCGCTCTGACAGAAAATTATAAAAAGAAAGAAGGCTGTTATCAGGCCGGTAAAAAAACTCTGCTGGCATATGACTTATGGGCAAATCACTGTAAACGAAGTATTGTTTCGGGAGTCGCATCAAACATTACGCCCTTTTTCTAGCAATGCCGGTGTCAGTTGCCGGAGTTATTCATCGCCACTCCAACGTGTTGTTACAGACTTTGCGGCCGATTTACCCTACGCTAAAACCGTTACCAAAGTGAAAGAACATTATGGCATAAGCTTGAGTGCAAGCAGTATTCGTCAAACAACAATGACGCATGCTCAAGCTTTATACGACAATGAAGCCTTAAATATTTTACCGACTTGTTGCGAGGAAACGGGAACGATCATTGCCGAAATGGATGGCTGTATGGTTCCCGTTGTTCAGGTCAATGAAGAAAATGATGACAAGCGAAAGGGGAAAACGCTGGTATGGAAAGAATTAAAACTCTGTCTTGCTCATTCTGCGGCTTCGAACGATCCCTTTTTTGGAAGAGCATTTTCTGGAGGAGCAAGTAAAGCGGGCGATTAATTACACCACTGTGCCAAACTTGCAGGCTTTGGAGAAAAAACTCAGTTACATGCAGTCGGTGACGGTGCAAAATGGATAGCCGATCAAATTGAAGAACAATTTGGTGCTAAAGGAAGTTATCTGATCGATTTTTTTCATTTATGTGATTATTTATCAGAAGCGTCTCCGCAGAACGAAGAGATTGAAGGTGCGTGGTACAAAGAACAAAAAGCATTATTAAAAAGCGGGAAAGCTGAACAAGTCATTGATGCACTAAAAATAAGGATTGAACCGGATAATGAAGAAGGTCCCGTCTATAAATGTTATCGATATATGACTAATCGTAAAGAGCAACTGTTTTATGAAGAGACACTAAAGAAAAAACGGCCTATTGGCTCAGGTGAAATAGAAAGTGCTCATCGTTATGTTGTCCAGCACCGTTTCAAACTTGCAGGAGCATGGTGGAAGAGTGAGAATATTGATTACATGCTATCACTACAGCTCAACAGAGCAAATAACTTTTGGGATGACTACTGGGATAATCAAGCAGCAATAGCGGCTTGATAAGTTTACTTCACTTTTAATCACACCCTGAGCTACATATTAGGTTGCTGTATAAGCTAAATCTATTGTAGAATCATAGGTTTTGAGAATGCTGAGAGTGACAATTCCATTCAGGCATTCATTTCGTATAGCTTAACCTGAAGTAAGGATTACAATAGCATCATGAAGAGCAAATGAAAAAAACGGCTACTCGTATTCCAGCAGACCCTTTAAAAACAACCACCTCACCTCCATCAAGAAACTTTTATCGCTTCTTATTTTGTTCGCCAGTATTTCCGTGCTGATCAGTAAACGCTCTCTGCCAAACACTCTTCATTCATTTGAGGCTGCAGTCATAAGTGCCAATGAGCGTAATAAGAGTTACCTCACAACGGTAGCTTCCGCACCAATTATTTCACCGTGGAACATGAATAAGCTCAGCACATTTGTGGCGCATTCTTCGCACATACTCTCAAATGCTCACTGGTCTATAGTAAGGGCTTGCTTACCTAAAATCACACTCTTAACTCCTAAATATCTAGAGTACCAACGACACTGATCCAAATGAGAAAAAGAAAGCCAGAACGTGACTACCTTTACGCGATCCCCTTCGGTGCGCTAATACTTTTCACCAACATTAACTTTTCGACTGGTGAGGAGGGTATGGCGAACTCCGGTGGGGGCGCATTCACAATGTATATTAGATTGGCCATTTACGCTCTCGCTTTATATCCACTTATAATTAAGCCTCAGAGCCACTTCCCTTGGTTAGTCAAAAAATGGCCTTTTCTTTTATTACTTATTTATGTTTCTGCATCTATCCTCTGGTCATCTTATCCTAGCGGTGTCATTGAAAGCACCATCCATTTCATCGGTGGAGCACTAGGTGCTTTTGCAGCAAGTATCTATTTTTCTAAGCACCAGGAACACCTGTTTACTTATTTATCTATCTTATTTGGGTTTGCGGTAGTGGTATCTCTTATTACAGTCTTTGCCCTACCTGAGATCGGCTCTCAAGACTTTAAATGGGAGGGTGTTTCTCGGTGGAGAGGCGCGTCAGGAAATCCGAATAGCCTCGGTAGAATGAGTGCGATCGCAATATGGGCGAATACAATTGGACTTCTGAATAGCCAAGAAAACAAAAAATTAAAGCTTCTACATATCGTCATAATCGGAGCATCGATTACTACATTAATTGGGTCTGACAGTAAAACCTCTCTAGCCCTCAGTGGTCTTTTTGTGGTTCTTATTTTCCTTCTCCCTCAAATACTAGGCAGAAACGTCAAAAAGCGGAGAAAAATTAACGTTCTGCTTACTTATTTCCTATTGGTACTTGTCTCTATCGCCCTCGTTTTCTCTTACAAACCTTCTGAAGATCAGGCTTTATCAAAAGCAGGCAGAGATAGTAGTTACAGCGGAAGAACCTATATTTGGGAAGATGCCTCTGCACTCATTAATATGAAGCCGATTATAGGTTGGAGTTTTGATGGGAGAAGATCAGCCTATGATAAAATAGACCCCGGCGTACCACATTTCCATAACGGGTATCTAGACTTCATGGTCAGAGGTGGAATGGTCGGCATACTAATTCTTATGATTCTATATGCAAGGACTGCGTGGAGAGTATATAGAAAATCAAAAAGAAGACCTTATATATACTCTCACTTAGCTGCCTTCCTGCTAGTCATACTGATCTACAATATGAGTGAAGTAAGTTTGGGGGCATGGTCGGATATAATGTGGACTATGCTGCTATTCATCTACTTTCTATCTGAAAGAAGCAAAGGAAGGCGTAAAAAACGACGCTCGAGCATACGAACTAAGCCTTCTCTAGACAGTGAAGAAAATGAAAGCTCGGTAAACCAGCTTCTAGCAGTGATTAGAGAGAAAAAATTAACCTCATCTTTGGCTTTAGCAGGTCTTGGAATAGGTTTGGCTGCTACCTTATCTATAGTCATGACTAATGAACAGGAACCTATTGATCGCCTTAACCCTTCCGAACTAGTTTCGAAGAATAAAGACTCAGACAAATGGAGGGGAATCGTTTTTGCACCTGAATACAAAACGTCCTCTGAAGATTATATAAAGAATTTTAAACTACTCGTAACCGAAGCTTTAGCGCCAATAGGCATCAACCTAATTATTTTTGATATGCACTGGAGTAACTACCAATTCACGAGTATTCCAGGGATACCGCCATTACAAAAGCCACCTTACGGGGTTGTAACTGCACAAGATGCAAAAGATATGGCAGAAATATGTCGAAAGAACGGTATTCGAGTGATGGTGGGCATGAATTTTCTCACTCATCAAAGCTACGGCCAATTGCTAAAAACTTTCCCACAATACCAGTGGCCTGGAAACGAAAAACTATGGAACCCTCTCAATACTGAGGTAAACAATATTGCATTTAAGATGGCTGATGAACTACTAGAGTCCTTTGGCGCTGAAGGGTTCCATGTAGGCATGGATGAAGGCTGGGGTTTTAACGTAAAAAATCTACCCGAAGCAAGTAACTACTCAACAGCAGAATTATTTGCAAAAGCCATTAACCAGTACCATGACCATTTTGTAAATGAAAAAGGGGTAGAGATGATGATGTGGTCTGACATGTTAGAAGAAAGGTACGCAGACGCCCCTGTTGGAGAAGCTATTTCCATGATCCCAAAAGATATTATCCTAATGAGTTGGGATTATGAATGCCACTGGAAAAGATACCCCGGCCTTGGAAGATACATTGAAAAAATAATCCCAATATGCCCATGGGATAGTAAGTGGCCATCTAAATTGGCAGATAATGGCTTTAGAGTTATGGTAAGCCCTTGGAAGAATCCACTCGCCGCAAAGGAACTAATAAAATCTACCAGCAAAATAAAAAAAGAAAAATTTAAAGGGATTCTATATACAACTTGGTCTCCAAACGTTGTATATGACTTAAAAGATGCACTCCTAGATAAACATACGGAGCAAAAAATTGATCCGACGATCGTTGGTGTTGCCAAATCTATTCACCGAACAATAGACCACAAACAGTTACTTGACAACTAATACTCCATTAACCTTATATAAAAAACTCGGCCGAAAGCGAGCCGAGTTTTAAAACAAATCTAACTGTTTCGACCTATCTTCTTTCTTCTCATATTCTGTAAGCTGGCCTCTAGCATAGGCTCTAATCACATCCCGTTGGCGTTTCCTATCGTTTCAACAAAATAGCTCTGTGTCCATAACTTACCTCCCCAAAAATATCGCTTCTTTAATTCCTGGATAACGTCGGAAAAATTCTCTTGCAGATATGCTTTTAATTATCTGCATCACATCGCTTGGAGACGTTCTGGGCACTCCACGAACCACCCTATGCAGATGATCTTCGGGTATTTCTAACTCTACGATGTCAATATCGTAGTTATATCCCATTTTCTCAATAATCCCTTTCAACTCACCACTATACGGCTCACTGAATACCTTATGCCGATATTTTGGTATCCAAACAAAATGATACATCAATCGATATACATGATGCGTATTTCGTTGTAACTCCATAAGCTGGATAGCTTACAATGGAAAAAGCCCCATTGTAAGCTATCCAGATCGGGGGCAAGCCACCCGAGATTTACGCTATGCGGTTAAACTTAAAACTATCGCTTATTTCTTACTTTCTGAAACTGCTGCCAAAGCAATGCTGCCATGCCTATTTCCCCAATAATTAAGGTAAAAATTGCACCAAAAACACCTAGGTATATTATCGCCGGGATACTCCCCACCAAAACAAAAGCTGACATTACCATCCCACTTAGCGTTAGCAGCCGAAACTCTCTAAAAATTTGCAGCAATTCACTCGGAGTATTCGCCATTACACTACCAACAAAATATACACCCCACATTGCAACCAAAACTCCAAGATATTCGTACCCCTTTCCTTCCATATATCCAGCCAACCAATCCCAGGAAAATACAATAAATCCTAGGTAAAAAAGTAATGCTACTATCAACAATAGCATCACTTTGATAGCGAGCTTAACCGCCTGATTAATATTGCCTTCAGCTTTTAACATAGCCATTTTAGGAATCATTACACGGGAAAAACCCGTACTCATAACCAGTAATGGAGATAAAAACAGCCGAGCCGCGTTCATTTCCGCTACGGAAGATGCCCCTCTAAGAAAAAGGAGTAAATAAATATAGCCTTGGGTTTGAAGCACCGACAATAATGAACCTAGAACCGCCCAGGCCCCGCTTTTCCACGCTTCTTTAAAGCTCCTCCTCGCTAAACCAAAGGATTTCTTAATATCTACTTGAACGCTCGATAACAAAGCTGTCAAACCCAAAACAAAAGCAATAGCTCCATTAATAATCAATGCCCACAAATGAATACTTGAGACCTCGAAATAAGCGAGTAATAATAAGCAAATAAAGTAAGTAAGAAAGAATGAAAGATCAAATAGCAGAATGCGATGGGCGAGACTAAAGAAATAGTAATATTGACGCATAAACTGCATCGTAATCACTCCGGGAACTGAAACGACAACGACTATTATTAGCGACCGATAATCACTGGGCATTATATCCGCACTAATAAAAACACCAAGCAATGCCACAAAAATAAAGACGCTAACCACACCGACCATTACAATGAACATACTTCCAAAGTACACATTACGTTCAGCCTCCGGTTTTTCTGGAGCAATTAAAGTCATTTGTAAAGTAATCAATGCATGCGTTAAACCAGAAAATAAAATAATTGAGGCAAATCCCACGCTATAAATACCAAACTCAGACTTAGTAGAAAGCCTAATAATGAAAACATTAGAAAGCAAATTAATAAGACT
Source organism: Lepetodrilus elevatus (assembly GCA_034780755.1). Taxonomy (NCBI): domain Eukaryota; kingdom Metazoa; phylum Mollusca; class Gastropoda; order Lepetellida; family Lepetodrilidae; genus Lepetodrilus; species Lepetodrilus elevatus. Next base: position 6,381 of record JAVCKZ010081759.1, read on the forward strand.
CAGTAGTGCTTGATCTGATACTGCAAAAAATGGATATAACCTTGATTTATGCTTTTTTAACAGATGTTTCATAGACGCTTAAATAAATCCAATGATTATTTTCTCGATCGTAACGAAGACGTACTCGATAAGCAGGATAGAAATGTTAAATATTATTCTTAATCATAAGCTTATATTTCCTTACATTCTAAATTCACTCTATATGAAATAGGGAGCCACCCACAGAATTAAGGGCGCTAATACGCATATTATACAAAGTTGGTGTTACTACCCGACCTTGCGCCTTCGCCATCTATGCTGACCCCACTCATTTAGCACATGAAAACAAGAGGTGGATAAGAAATTTTTATGGAGCTGGTGATCTTGATCCTAGAATAGAAAGCCCTCCCGCATTAGAAACAACTCTGGATATCATTTTTATTCCAGGCCCAACGCCTCCCATGAACCACACTGGGACCAGCAATACACTAAGGAATAAAAAAGCTAACTTTTTAACATACCAAATAGCCTTCTCATGCCTCTCTTTTTCAGATAGATGGACTTGTGACACTGCCTTTCCGACTCGAAATGCACGCTTTATAAGCCAGTTAAAATGGAGTTTTTCAGGTAGAATTTCTTCATACACAACTGCTTCGTCAGACCAAACCATTAAATGCCCATTCCTGTTTAAACGAGAAAAAAGCTCATGATCTTCACCCCCACTTTCTCCATACAGTAAATCAAATCTCAACTCTTTTCGACATACCTTTTTCTTACTTATAAGAGCATTACCGGACCAACCATATTTCATTTTCATACCTGTAGGATGCCGCTCTCTGTAAAAAAAACCACCTTTCTTAATCCAATTTGGAGTGTTTTCTGGTAAGTCAGAAAGTACTGGGCCGATAACGATCGCTGCGTCATTTTCTTTTTGAGTCTTAACTAAGTTATCTAGCCAACATTCCGTAACCCATTCGTCATCGTCTATGAATACGATTGTATCGGCCTTAGATACTTCAATACATTTATTTCTAGCACTAGCGTAGCCTTTGTTCGGCTCAACATGGTAACTAACTAGTTTAGGATAGTTATTACTGATATTTTCAACGGTTTCCCTAGAAGACCGTGTTTCATCATTATCGATAACTATAATTCCTGCATTATGCCTCATAACTTGACTTGATTCTAAAATTGAAAGCAACGCACGACTTAAACGACTCGCGCGTTTATAAGTAATGATGCAGATATCTATACTGAACTTACACATAATTAAGAAGGAAAAGAGAAATTAACTAAACTATAAAAACAGAGCGAATCAGAAGTTATCCAGTATTTTCTCCAACTTCTCAGTATCAACGATAACTGAGTTGCGCTGAGCAGCCCTGGCGGATTTATTTGACTTACTATTACCGAAAACGATATAACGATAATTTAGCCTGCATTGCATCGCGATACTATAATTAACATAGTGGACAAAGCTCCTTGGGAATATCTCCAACACTTTTGTACCTGGCCTACAAAATAACAAAAAGGTGAGCCCGGCACCGCTCATGGAGATAATTTCTTCTGCATTATTAGCAAGCTGTACTTTCTCAGTATAACTGTATTCGCTGAATACAACCTCTGAGAATCCACGTTTTTTTAATAATTGACACACCTCATGTTCATTCCCTAGAGCTCTAAGGTTCGAGTCCTTTCTAGAAATGTATATCTTTTTTGGATAGTTATTTTTTGGGCTAAGAGGAGTATCAAGAAAAAACTGTCGATGAAACTTAACGAGCCATTCTGGCACGAGAACTTTATCATGAGAGCGCGGAGGGGTCGCAAAAAGCATACGAGAGGCTTTAAAGTGGGCTAGCTGAGACGTAACAAATATAAGTTTATTTCTATCAACACCAAGCCCAGTTAACGACTCGGTTTTAAATGCCATCTCCTTTCCAGGCACTATTAACTTATCGACTTCGTCAAGCGGAAATAGCTTTCTGACTTGCTCTAGCCGCGGAATAACATCCAGCATCCAATGAGCGATGTTGCTCCCTGCGCCTCCTCCCGCTAACAAACTTACTGCCGTACCTTCGATTAAAGTGGGTTTCGGGAAATACTTTATATTCAGAGAGTAATTTTCGTTGAAGTTTCCAAGGCGATGATGAAACAGTACATCAGTGATTACTTTGTTATTCCTATCAAAGGGAATGACTCGCTCGGGAGAGTTAGTATAAACCCGACCATCCAGAACAGATACTGCGCCAACATCTATCTCTGAAGATATTTTCCCACTTTCCTCATCAAAATTCTCTAAGCGCATAAAATCAACGGTAGCGTTGTATAAGCCCTTAGATATAGTGAGTTCATTGACTATGGTTTCATGCCAAGTAGCCTCGATACCATCATAAACATCGAGAAAAGTCGAGCTATCAATGTAGCCTGCAGGTTTGTATTTGGAATAATTATATGGTACTACTTCAGAGATGACCTTTATGGCCCTCGTACGTATTGCTCCACTAGATCTTTTGAGGAATATGCTTAAAGACATGGCCTTATATATATTGTTTTGTTACTCTATAATAGATAGAAAACTCATTTTACCTGTATACGTACTCTTAGGTAAAACGAGTGATAGACATGTAAGCGGTGCGCCTGATCTCACTGATTCTAGTCAATCATCAAGCCATTATCTACATAGGCCTCATAGGTGTTCGGGATTTTTGCATATATGATTTAGCAAGTTATTTGTTGTGCATCATTTGAGCTAGGGCCCATTGCCTTAGAAAATGCGAAAGTACATTCATCAATGTCAGAATAGACAACGTCTCTAGGCCATTTTGTACTTGCAAGAACCGGGAAGCAAAAAAAGGTAACACAATCAACGTTAGTAATCCCGAACCACGCCACAGGTTAGTGCTGGAATATCAGTTTCACCGCACCCTACCTAAGGAGCCGTAGGCTAGAAGCATGACATCACCGAGCAAACACCACACTCCATAGGCAGCAGAATCGAGGCCAAACCACAGATAGCTGATGGCTTATCACAATGGACGGGGCAGCCAGGAAGGCATATTTGCAGAATTAAAATCACAGAATGCGCTGGTGTATGTACCCACCCACACGAACCTGGCGGGGTAACCAGGTTTATAGGCTGTCGGCGGTGTTGGCACATAATCTTGCCCACGCGTCAAACGGAACAAAACGGCCTGCGTGTTGGGATTTCATGCAACTCAATACGCTTCGCCAACATATTATCCAACGCGCTGGCCGTTTAATACGTCCACAAGGTCAACTGGTTTTGTCGATGAGTACAAGCACCGCTGTCCAAAGCGATCTGTTGCAAATTATAGAGGCGATAGATCAGATTGCTTAGGCGGGGGGGGCAACGCTAGGGTACACTTACCCCATGCCACACCTACTCTAGAGGCCCCTGTTCACTTTTGGCGTCAAATAGTCGGGGCTACGTGAGTTTAAAAAAGACTAATCTAAATTCTGACTATCTGATCCCCCTAGCTCATTTCATTACTGTAAAATACTGTAGCTAAGACATATACTGAAATGCTTTACTAGCTATAAGTTTATTTTATTTATCAGTATGATATATTCTGTATTGACACTATACACTATCGAGATGTGAACTTTAATATACCATTATAAGCAAACAACTAGAGTTTCCTAGACTATTGGATAAGCATATCTTACTTTAGGACATCGGCATCGTATTAACTAGTTAGTTGATTATTTCACAAGCACGTTATGTACTAAAAGAAGTCCCCAAAAACAATTTTTTCAGATTTATCGCTATTATTTTGAGGTATACATGAAATATAACCTTGGTTGTGGAGGTCATTTACCGGATGGTTGGATAAATGTTGATTATGCACTTGGCGCTCGATTATCAAAATTGCCAGTCTTCAAACTTATAAATAAAAAAATTGGGTTTTTTAATATAGACTGGAATGACAGTATTTATATTCATGATCTCACTAAAAAATTTCCATGGGATACAGAGTCTGCGCAATATGTATATAGTTCACACACCCTTGAACACATGTCTAAAAGCGATGGACGATATTTTTTAGAAGAGTCGTATAGAATACTTAAAAAAGGTGGAATCCTTCGAATTGTTATCCCGGATTTGCATCACATAATAGAGGAATATTTATCCGAGAATATTAGTGCAGATAACTTTGTGATAGAACTTGATGTACTTTATACCGAATCAGAAAGTTATTTGAAAAATAAATTAGCACCTTTCTTTCAGTACCCTCACAAGTGCATGTATGACACAAAAACTATGCTAAGAATCCTCGAGGAAATAGGATTCACGGTAAAAAGCTGCAAACCCTTTGTTAGTGAAATTGAAGATATTACTAACATTGAAAACAAAGAGCGTGTAATCCATGCAGTTATCGTTGAAGGAATAAAAACGTAAGTTCTACAGCACCAAAAATTGACCAGGGCCTGTTAACACTAATCCTGGTAAAATAAAACAACCACTAAACACAACACATTATACCAAAGAACACGTACCGTAAATGATATGATCCACCTAAATAATATCATTAGAATCACGCTAGGCGCTATCCACAGACCCCACTAGCCTGACGCTTGGTCGAAAAATATTTTACCCCATTTCCTGAAAACATATCAGCAGGCAAAACACTCTCGGTGATCGATCGATCGGGGTTTCCTACCCCTGTTCCCGTATTGTTACTTAGTGTCGCTTGTGAATTTGGGTGGACTTCAGGGCCATAATAATTATTGTGGAGTGAAGACCACCAGTTAATTTTGTTCCCTGAAACAACGTGACCAACACTGGGGAACGGACAGTAATAGCAACCCGCTGTCTCTCGTGTATCCCAACTCACGCGTTCCTGCCAGGTACACGTTGAAGGGTTTGGTCGGCAGCGAGAAGAGGTGGGGGCTGTATGACTCCAACTACTGGCACCATCTTGCGCCCAAATGGCAAGAACACCCGAAGTATAATAGCCAGTATTTTTAGCATGAAACATAATATTATTAATTATTCTGTTATGGCTTCCCCCTGCGATACTTATTCCCACCTGGCCACAATTTACGACAATATTGCCTTCAGCGGTAAAGTAGCTTCCTCCCATATCTCCCATTAAAATACCAGTACCAGATCGGCTAGGGCCTCGACCTCTAATTTTGTTTCCGTTGATTAAAAATCGATTATCTGCAGTCCCCGACGACTTATAGACACTGATATTATCTTCCACAAAATTAGCTTGGCCAAAGGTGTTGTCAATAATGTTATAGCTGACAGATCCGCCTAAGGTCTTATCAAATGCGGCAAAATTACCACTCGCGCTACTGGTACGAAAATGGCCTACATTCTTTGCTTCGTTATAATCGATATGTATCCCCTCGCCGTAAGCCGTATACACAAAGGTTTGACCATTCTCAAATCTATTGCCTGTAATAGTAACATTCGTACTATTAATGGCTCTGACCCCATATTGACAATTTATGAATAGACAGTCTCTAATCGTTACGTTGGATTTGTCATCAATTGTAATTGCCGTTGTATTTTGACCATTCCCTCTAAATATTTTCCCTTCGATAACGTCACCGTTTCGCGCCGAAATGGGCCCCGATGCTACTAAGGCATTACATCCTGAAGTAGGCGGGGGACTGGTAGGTTTTTCTGCAGGAGGAGTTGTAGTGGGATTACCCACGGGTGGGTTAGTTGGATCAGAGCGAGGATCTGAACTTGTGCGCTGTCGAGTATCGGCGTCACTTGACAATACAATTTTAGTATTACTTTGATTCGTAGGTAACAGTCCACCCTCTAAAGACTTACCTCCCGTAGAGGCTTGACCTCCTTCTTCGGCCGGTAAACTAGCATTCCCGCATCCAGACAATTTCCCAGTAACGGCAAGTGCCGCGGTAAAAATAAAATCTCGTCGTTTCATTATTTTACTTACCTAATTCATTCTAAAGAGTTTGTTGAAATTCACATGTTATGTCATTAATTTAATAAACACACGATGGATAGAGTTAGCTACCGATTGTTAATCTAGCTTAAGGAGCGGCAGGCAGGCGTATAACTACAATTAGTTTAGAATACTGATATTATCTTTATCATAGCGGAGCTTCAATGCCATTTATATCAACCTTCAGTGCCGCTTATCGAGAAATCAACGATTTCTTAGTTAAAAATAGCCTTTTCAAAAAAACCGGTGGATAGTTTTCAGTTCGGGAAGGGCTCCCATCGCGTGGTATAGCGCCAT
>JAVCKZ010081770.1:0-12600 GCA_034780755.1 Lepetodrilus elevatus
TAGTAGTAGTAGTAGTAGTAGTAGTAGTAGTAGTAGTAGTAGTAGTAGTAGTAGTAGTAGTAGTAGTAGTGTTATCAATTGGTATTCGTTATGAATACGTGTAATGCCATAATAGAATATGTACACAGTATGTATAGATGCATCGCGTATGTTGTATTACGGCGTCTTTTGCTTGTAAGTTGTTAATATTTAATATACGCTTCCGTATTTGCCGTACATCACCACCAGCCAGAAACCATCTCTATAGAAGTCAGTCTAGACTGAAATTGAATCGATGTATGCGATATTCAATGTTGGCATTTGATCGTATTAGTTATTTTCAATTTATTTTACATTTAGAAACAGTTTATAGTAATAACATTAATCCCTATCCAACCAAGCTTTCTGGCTCCTCACATAGTCCATGAGACATGTGGTCGATTGAGATGACCCCGAGTTCAAGTTTGAACCACCGGAAGCAGTGAAGTCTCGACGGTTCCATCCAATTCTAGTTCTGGGCCCATAGTACCGTGGTCAGTGCATTCAATATAGTAAGCAAGTAGTATACATAAACTCAATATGCGTGGGTCGTCTCAATGTTTGTTGTAACTCGTCGTGTGAATGCTGTCTCGTTATTATTAACGCCACACTGGACTCATGGTAATAGCCTATAGGTATATGCAATCGCAATTCACGTCTTCGATGCATCATAGTATTGGGTATACGCCCTGCCATCAGCTGTTACGCTCACACAACCGTTTACGCTACTTTGAGTATTATAGAATGTACTATGATTTGAAAATGTGCTCAATAAGAAGAAGAAGAACGGTTTTGTAATACAATTCGTTTTTCTTTGAGACACGTTTGATTGGACATATAGTATTATAGATGAATGCGATGGTTTACAAGTAGAAGACACATGTCTGCAGCACAATGTTTACACATATCCCTGTATTCGCTTCACATTGCTGGACCTCAATAATCCGACGACATTGTTTACAGTCCACCTTAACATTCTAAATTTGGAAGTAAACTCAATCGACCTACAACAAAGGGAAGTAATTTCCTTCCCAGTTGGCAGCATGATTAAAGCGGACTTAATTCGGGTTGATTACAATGTTTCTAGACGGTCGTCCAAGGTGAACGCAGTCTTGGCAGAATGAAGGTATGTATACAGTTAGTTAACACTCTCTTGACTCTAATGTCAGTCCTATTATCTCAAGCGGAAGGTAATTTCAGCACATGATTGGTCCCGGACGACCATCAGTGGCCGTCTGACCATCACGGTATCTAGCATAGCTGCCAGACAGGACATTACTCGTGCGGCGTGTGGTCTGCTTCGAGGGGATGAAGAACCACGACAACTGGGTAATTGACGAATCTGTCTTTCTATCTACGGTGAAATAGCCAGCCGATCACGTGGTCGTTGGGGGGATACAGTAATAGAGACAACGCAAATGAAGGAGTTTCGGTTAGGAAGAAACGAAAGGAACTCGGTTCTTGGTGCAAATGATCCGCTTCCACCTGGAACTGTCACTATCCGCAGACTATGGATACATCTACGATGTTGACTTTGTCAGACGTAACCTTACTTAACAGAGTGTTGGTACTGTAGGTAGTCGTTCTGACCGAGGTCGAAAAGTACAAAAATCTCAACATTTTGTTAGCTTGTCTGAACGAGGCTCATTTAGCTGAAATTAGTTCTGATGGAGGTGTAACGTGTTGGGAGTAGATAGATTGAGCTGTTGATAACGTCAGTCCGCCTTCTTGATGCTATATTGGTCTGGGGATAGACAGGTGATGGCAGTACGGTCAAACTAAGCTGCGAAGTGAACGAGAACTCTTTGTCCATGATCAGACACAGGTTAGTTGTTTGATGACGATAGATAGGTCCAGTTTTGAACCGTCAAATGTGTGATTACCGTACCGGAGGTTGTACGAGGTACACGATGAAGCGCGTTTAGAAATTGGAAGAGAATCAATATGTCTATTTGCTATGTACTGTAATTGAAACTATCCGAAGTGAATGCATCTTTCAGCATTACTGTTAAATGAAACATATAAGCAAGTATTTATAACGTCTTTCCAAGTTTTAGATAGTAGTATAATGATATTATACCTTAGCCCTCGTGTGTAAACTATGTGCAGTGCAAGCTTAGATTTATTCAATACTAGTTGACCTATAGAGATTATTCTAATGCGAACACGTTACGCATAATTTAACTCATGCGAATGTACTGTTACATAACACGCACATACTAACATCCCCTTAACACTTATGTTTGTATTACGTATGTCCTAGCAGTTTTCTTTGATAAACCTGCATTAATAAGTTGACTGCGACGACGAATACTTACTCAGTTGTGAGGCGTTAAGAGCGAGTGACAGTCGTCGTGACGTCACATTGGTATTGGTCAATGTTCTAATCTCGCCATATCAACGTATGTACTAAACCATCTTCGACACATTAGTACAATATGCCAACTAGTAGTTCTATTTTCAGTACTGATAATCCGATTATCGCCTGTTTTCCATTACAACTTGCGAATTTGGATTGATTTCCCCGAACAGACAAGAGTTTGGGGACTTCGAGATAATTGCTGATTCACACGTTACTTTTGATATATAAATTATATATATATCGTATGTGGGTGTAAGAAGTAATAATGCAAGAAGATGTAGATGCGTATTTAATTCATCCGATGCGTACATTGTATGTCAGGGTATCGTTTCTTGAAGCTCGCAACGATCTGTAATACCGTGATTCTGTACTTCGTGCACTTACGAGACCGCTATGGTCTCACAGTGGATATGAGAGCTTCGAGAAATGAGATACTCATAGCATTATGTATAATATACAGTAAGCTATGTATGGCAATAGGACCTTTTTGCACTGATGGATGATGGCACGGATTGTGGATCACGAGATTATATATAAACATTCCTTACTTGGAGAGGAAGCCATAGGGCGAGAACGATGCAAGTAATGGGCATAGGCGGCGACCCATTAATCACTATTAAAGTAGTTTGGTTGAGTCGCGTAACTTTATAAACATAACTGATGTCGTATTGATACAGTTGATGCGCATTCGTGTCCGGTAATTGACTTGGGCATCCTTTCACAAAGCTCTCTTATCCAATAATAGACCATAACGCCCTCTTTGCCGATAGCTAATACACTGCAAAAGAGAGCTCTAAGGTCTCCTAGCGGATTTAGACATGGACATGGGTTTACGCATCTACAACAATTTACAGATTTAAACCTACGCAACTGCATCAGACATTAGTTTCATCTTCTTCTAAGATTAGTTTATTTATTTCATCATATACTCACTTGTCAAAAGCAATATGCCTTCCTGAAGTATGTAGTGAATCTGTTAGTATGTCAGATGGCATTTCCTTTACATCTTAAAACCTGTATTATCGTTATGTGCGCTAAGCGCAACATAGGGACGATCGACATACGCCATCATGTAACGCTTATAGGTGTGTCGGTACCGAAGATCGAACCACGGACCGATAATACAGGTTTTAAGCTGCACCCATTAACCTAACACAATATGCATGTCTATCCTGTACATATTTAGCAATTGTGACAGTAAACATACAACTATATTGATTTCGGTTCATCTCTAAGATCATGTGTTCAACAATTCTATAAAACCCAACGTCCAACGACTCCATATACATATATACCTGGCCCCGAGATTACGAACGGTTTCTGAGTTCGATTTCATGCTCAACTCAAAAGTTTGTTCTCAAATCCCCGTATAAACTCCGAGCTTGAGCATTACATTGTACTCTAAACGTTTCGTAATATCGGGACCAGCTAGGTGTAGCGTATGAGAAGACAACCACTGAGACTTGATATCGAGGCTTGTTTCTAAGTGTATCCACATCTCCTATATATCAGTATTGATCAACCGACGCGCATGCAGTATAACCATTGTTGAAGCCCTATCAAGCTCATCTCAACAGAAAAGCTACTTTATGGTTATTTGACCAGGAACTATTACACGCTAAAGAGAATACGTGTGGACAGCCCATTCTCAGTAATGAAGTAACGATATCTGGAGCGTCGCTACAAGTAGCACTACGTGGAACTATCGACGGACGGTTGTCCCAGTTGCGCTGCCTTGTCGCGGGTCTGTGAGGAGTGTTTCAAAGAAGCGACAACCAAGCACTGAACTGGAACAAGTACATATCAGGGCACCACCTCGCTAACCACCTCGGACTGCTTTGAATTATACATTTCAAAGTTAACTTTTCGCATTTTCTTACAAATGAAGCAACTCAACGCAAACATAAACGGTAAATAACAAACTTAATCGACTTCGTTAGTCGGAATCTATGAAAGAACGATGGATCTATCATAATATTTAAACACAACTTATTACTGTTAATCCCTGTACCCCGAGGGTATACGAGCGTAGGCGGTTGATTCCACAGACACCAACCACGGAATTGTCAGGGCCCAGGGCAAAGTTTAATGAGCTGCCGGTTCTAGATTCCTTCGCAAGGCTTTGATTACCCAACATTCTCGGACTTGAGGGCTGTCGATTTCCAGCTTCCAGGAATACTTAACATTTCATGGTGTGTTGGTAATATCCTTTGAAATACGCACTACTTATAAATACGAGGAAGTGAAAAAAATATATTCTAGCCAACCTTTCGCACATTTTCGCAAAGGAAATAACGTTTCTATTTTTATCGTTGATTCGTGAAGAACTACAGAGAAGCAACGTAAACGGAAAGTCATCAATGGTGTTGTCATTTGATTGTCGCTCAAGATGGTGAGCTGTCTCGTTGGCCGTTGCAAGCCTCCTCATGCCTGGGTTCGCTTGGAGAGAATGGTCGTTAGTTGGCTGTCTTCTATTGCATGTCCAGTAGCCACGATTCACTATAGAGGCTTCCTGTAACTACTAGTGCTGGCGACCCATCAGCAGTACTGGCGACCCATCAGTGCATAGGCGTCATAGCATTAGTGTTAATGCCACCTTTCCTCGCTCATATCACAGATAATGTAGTTACCAGCCGCACTGCTTAGATCGCATTATATGCCATGTTTCGAGGCATCGTCGGTGCGCGGGGTCTTCTAGCTGCGACACTTATAGGTAATGCAATCAAACAACTTCACCTCGTTATTGCTTGGACTGTATGTAAATATATATGGAATTAGCCAGACAGAAGGCTTGATTGATGGTCGGACGGTCATAGAGACAGACAAATATACAAACGGACAAATATACAAGGTATCGTTTCTCGAGGCTCATATCCAATATGAGACCATAGCGCTCTCGTAAGTGCAAGATCCCGATTATTATATATATGCATTATTCTTCTAGCTGGTGTCATTAGATCGCCTACTACTAAGTCATAAAGTTGAACCGGATATTGCATTACGTGCAATAACCAGAGTAATCAATTTGCTAAATATCACCGGGGCGCATACTTGTTGATTTCTGAATCCCGATCAAAGTTCGTACGTACTGCGACTTACTGAAACGGAAAATAATTGTGAAATGTCCTGTAAGAGCCAGTTGAGTTGGCACTACCGCCTTGGTCACACACATCTTGGCAATGTATTAGATAGGTATAGCCCAGACATAAAACCAATAATGCGATAACCTTGCGTCGAGGCCAATGACTGGCCCATCATATCTAATTAATATCAGAGCGTGCCGGGTTCGTAGAGGTTGTCACATATAGCATAGAGGTTGTCACATATAGCATGCATGTCCAATCAATTACGGTATATGACATTTACGTATTTAAAGAACACCACGCAGATGGTAATCGGGAGAAAACAGCGAGAGTGGCCCAATTTCGGAGATTGGAAACCTCGTGATCGATGACTTGTCGAATGCCGTGTTAATCCCCGGGTCACTAGTCCTCGTATCTGACACAACGCACAGCGGTACGTCCGGAATGAAGGTATACCTTGCATTTACAATGTGCCGTAATCTGGGAAACGATCAGTTAAGGTTGAATGGCGGACGCGCTGTTAGCAGCCATCTAGGAATTAGAAGCCTAATAAGAACTAGATTAGACCACACACCATTTCCGTCGTAATGTGAACGTATTTGGGTTACCATTTGCGTGGTAATTCGTGCATGTCTGGTTTTCATACTGAGTAGTTGTTCAAGTATTCGATAAGAGTGCACTACAATATTCCGAAAAGTATTAAGATTAGCAATAAGTATATATACTTGTGATATTGCAAATCATCAATTGACATATGCATTGGTAGCGCGTTGGTAAACAGTTACGTTCATAATTGTTAGTACTTTTAAGTTAAAACAGCAAATAATCATAAAGGGTATCGTTTCTCGAAGTTATCTTAGCCGCCGCTAAGGGACCATAGCACTCTCTTTGCCGATAGCTAATACATTGCTAAGAGAGTACTACTATGGTCCCTTAGCGGCTAAGAGAGCTTCGAGAAACGTTACCCTGTATTGTATATCGATATGTGGTATGCTATGTTTGTGATTTCAACAAGAAAATGGCATACGCATATAGACTCGGACGAGTTAAAATTAATTTATTAATTATTTTGAAGAGCATTGGTTTCCCTACTATTTGTATGCACATGTATATATGCCATGGCATTTTGAATATGTGTGCTATTTTAGTGGTAATCTAAGACAGAATCAGTTCCTTCGCAATAATTTAAGAGCATGCTGATGTGCAAATATGCCAGACTAGACTACGATAACATCAGCATGTTTTTACATGTATATGCACACGAGTTAAGTGCACGCGACGTAATACTAACGTATAGTATGACTAGGATGCGAGTTTTAAATGCGGCGTACGCAGGAAGCTTATTTCATCAGAAAACGAATGCTATGCTATACTTAAACCAACTAGGACCGTAATACGCACACGTATCCCATTCTCCTAAGCAAAATAAACAATTAGGATAATGTTCCACGTACGTTTGTTGTTAAAATAATTATGTTTGTCACAGTAATACTTGTTTGCTGTGGTTGGAGTTTCGCCCCAATTACAACTCGACATATGGTTTTCGCAGATAGTTAGGTTTTCTTCAAGTCATAGGAAATATCGTTGTACATACTATTGGTTCCGACCTCAAGACAGAATTAAAATTATGTGTGCGAATCAATAAGAACTGGAAACTAATTGATAGGATGCAATACGTTGCAATGCGATGACAATACGATGCAATACAAAGCAGTACGGTGCACTGACGGAAAATCAATAGGCATGCGATGAGATGCAATGCGGACGCGATAAGAATTAGTAGGAACTAGTACAAACCAGTACGAACCAATACGAACCAGGAAAGCAACACGGACCGCTGCGAATCCGCAACGAACTAATAGGAATGCACAGCGATAAGATACGAACCAACTAGAATTGACACGAATTAAGACGATGCTGTACGAATAGCCTTCCATTTGCAGGACCCCTGCGAATGTTTTGAACATTTGAAAACAATCGTATTGGCTTGCGGTTGTGGCCGATCTAATACGAAAGTGGCAGTGAACTAATAATACTAATAATTCGAATCAATACGATGATGTACGATGTGCAACGACTTCCTGTTCGTATTAGTTCGAAGCAAACAAATGGCCACAGTGGGACCTAGGCATTATGGTTTACTGTAATACGTGAAATTGCATTCGTTAATAATGCAATCAGATTTATGAACTTATAGCTAAGAGATGGCAATAACATTTATCAATCGTTTCCTGGTCGTGTCTAGCTCTTCAGATAATACGCCCGCACGTGTCATTGCTGTTCAACACGTGAACAATTAACAATGCTTGCAGGTATTTCTGCAGTACCGGATCAAACACGTGGGGAATATTGCCACAATCGGGTTCAACACGTCGATAACATTGCCAGCATAAACGTACTGATCTGGATATACTAGTACCTATTACACATGTGCACTAATATAGTGCCCCACACGATCACCATTAAGTGCATCAGCTGTTCAATATGTAGGCATTATTGTTGGATTGACTTGCGGATGTAGATGCAATTCTATTCCAAACACTTCTGCACCATTGCCATAATCGGATATTAATCATATAAAATAGTGACAGAATATGCATGTATATATCATGTATATCACGTGGACAATACTGGAGATAAACATGCGCATAAAAATATAATTCAAATTCAAATTGCCAAACAGTCTAGAATATTACCAGAATCTTCTTCAATATATCTTCAATACTGTTATTACAAGTATATTGGCATGGATGCCGGTTTTGTCCAACAAATCATGCATGATCAACAATATTACCAGAATCCGGCGAATCTTCATGAACAGAAATGCAAACGTGCCATATAAAAACAGGCATTTCAAGCATATAATTTGTATGGATGCCGGTCTTGGCCAACATATCATGATCATAAATATTACCAGAATCCGTCGAAATCTTCATGAACAGAAATGCAAACGTGCAATATAAAAACAGATATTAATACGCTCCCAGTCTGCGCGACGTAGAACTGCATCATGTGAACATCATTCCGGGAGTGTGATCCGTGTGCATTATCATAGTGAAGTATGCTTGGCGCCAATACGACTTGTAAACACCTCGTGATATGTGAGAGAACCCTGACACAGACCACTTGATAAATATGCACTAGGGAGGATATCGTATTACAAATGCAAAGATGGGGTAATTCCTCTTTAAATCTTGAAGAGGCTAGACACACGTTATGTAATTGCCTGGATTCGTTCTAGCACGTTTACGTAGCGTAGATTTTCATGTGTATACGTACGGTAGTCTTGGACGTGTATCATAGCCTTGCACGTGTACGTGCGGTAGTCTTACACGTGTACGTAGCATAGTCTTGCACATGTATGTACCGTATTCTTGCGCGTGTATGTACCGTAGTCTTGCACGTGTATGCACCGTTGTCTTGCACGTGTATGTACCGTAGGCTTACATGCACATGTACGTACTGTAGTCTTGCATATGTATGCACCGTAGTCTTGCACGTGTATGCACCGTTGTCTTGCACGTGTATGTACCGTAGGCTTACATGCACATGTACGTGCTGTAGTCTTGCATATGTATGCACCGTAGTCTTGCACGTGTATGCATCGTAGCCTTGTACGTGTACGTACCGTAGTATTGCATATATACGTACCGTAGTCTTGCACGTGTATGCACCGTTCTCATGCACGTGTACGTACCGTAGTATTGCACGTGTATATATCATACTTACCGCATGTACCGTAGTTGCGCACATGTGTGTACCAGAACAGAACAGAACATGTATAACAGAACCTTTTTGTTCACTCGGGCCGAGAGCTTGCAACGATATAAAACTGTTCAAATGTATCTATCAAAGTCCGTTGGGCTATCGGTTATTGCCGTGGCATGTCGACTTTCAACGCATCTGCATTTAATGAAGGAATGTTAAGCAAAGTAAAACAGTTAACCAATTACGTATATGTTCTTTGATTTGGAACAGTACTTACCTCAGGAAGTTATAATAGTAATAGACAAACTGATCTAGACATATATACCAGTACTCGCAAAACTGGGTTTTCCATACACAATTGCGTTCGTTTGTTGTTATATTAAACATGTACTTTCTTGTATAAACGCGCTATCTTAGTTTATCTTTTAAAATTGCGTGTTGGATATGTTTACTTTGAAATAGCATGTTTAATTACTTAAATTAGATGAAATATTGTCACAACTACCGAGGCATAGTGGCGACAACGGGTTGTTATTTTCAGCTGGCATGCAGTATTATCGTCCGATAACATGCGTTGTGTACATTACCCCCGATACTCCATTCGCTGCTGTCGCATTCCTCATTGTAACGACATCTCCTGGACAGAAGATGGACATTCTGTCATGTCAGAATAATTAACTACATAAATATTATCTCGCGCCCTGCACGAAACACCCACAATTTAACGATGTCTTCTTAATGTGATTGTCGGCTAGTGCATGACATGCGGTAGCATACATGTCGCCGTTATCAGCGTTATAGAAAGTACAATACCGCCTATAGAAAGTAGGATGCCGCCTATAGAAAGTAGGATGCCGCCTATATAGAAGTACGATGCCGCCTATAGAAAGTAGGATTCCGATTCAGAACACCAATGCAGTCACCTTGTAGTTTTATTTCGATGTTTTAAAAGTGCCGATCTTGGGTTTCAAACCCGATCGCTGCTGGGCCGGTATTCACAAATGGGCTTAAGTCAGTTTTTGATGATCAAATATATAGCAAAAACTGACTTAGCCCCTTTATGAATACCGGCCCTGGATTGTGAGTCCAACCCTCTACCGAATGAGCCAAGACCAGTAGGAGCATCTTATATCTCACTCTGTAACATTCTCCATCCATATGATGACTCGTCCTCGAGTCAATAATTCAGTCACTATTAATACACAGATGACATAGGGATTATATATCAGACAATCCCGGGAGAAAAGCTACCAGAACAACTCGAAAACAAATGTTGGACGCCATTTGTCACAGTAGCCTACCTGCCGATCCTGGGATTCGAACCAGAGTTGTTAGATTGTGAGCCCAACGCTCTACCGAATGAGTCAAAGAAGTAACCCCTCTGGCGGAGACCAGTAGTTGCATGTTATATCTCACTCTGCTACCAACAATTTAATTGTTTTATCACAATATTTCTACCGCACCCCACTGTAGTCTACTGATAGACAACCTGAATATGTTCGTATTGTTATTTGCTTCATTGTGTCAATGCAGAGGGACATAACTCAGTGGTACGACGTATAATACGCACATGCAACGTTTTCTCGCAAATCCTTCATAGTTCAGTTGATGCATCAAAGACAAGATAACTAGCGGAACGTTCCCTATATTCATATAAAACATTAATATTTTGATAACTATTGCGTACTGGGGACTAAGTACATCATTAAATAAAACACTTTTGGGTGTATAAATCAAGCTTAATTAATCTTAGATCGAAATTCGTTTGTCCATTATACAGGTCAATGAACTGTGATAGTATGCTTTTAATGCTCATTCTGAATAGTAGGCATTGATACCCGCTACCCTGCACTTCTCCACTAAGCCAAGAAGTCAGGACAAGTGTGGAGATATCATGATGACGCCGTGTCTTCTACCAGAATGAAGATGGAATACATGCATGATGGAACGGAACTGAAGCAGTGCAGCAGACATCAATGGATCGCTGCAGTCTTAATACTTTGACATGATCAACGCCCTGGGGATTGTGCATGATTTATGGTATAGACTTATCAGCATGCACACGTATAACACTGATTGACAATGTACTTTTGCGAAAGTCCTACGAGATCTACGCGATAAGGTGCTTACTCAACGACCACAGACATCCCCATCTACTAGTATGACAGTAAATTTCGCCCTGTAGATACTTCCTGTAGATCCGTCCCGTAGATCCGGTCCGTAGATCCGCCCCGTAGTCTAGATCCTCCCGTAGATCCGCCTCGTAGATTCGCACTAAAGTCTAGACCAACCCTGCAGATCCGCACCCTTCACACAGACCTACCATTGTGTTCCGTCACGTATAACCGCACTAACAGTATAGGGCATAATCAACAAAATAAATTAAGGGCCGGAATATAGTTTCTGGTAAACCTTCTGCCAGGTTTTAGAACTCGGGGAATCTGGTGTCACTATTCTTCCAATGCTTCTGCAAGTTCATGAAGAGTGCCTGCATCCCGTAAATAGACGTTGAAACTGTGTCGCTGTTAACATAGATGTACTTCGCGCGGCTTCTAGCGGAGCTAGAGCAATGCTTTAGATCGGGCGAAGTCACGAAAGCAAGACTCAAGTGACGTCACGACCACTCTCTCGCACGGCCGAAGAAAACACGAGAGTTTATCGAGCTGAAAGGTAAATGTGTTCAACACGTACTTCGGGTGCGATATATTGCTAGACATGCGCAATGACACTTCCGTGCTAAACTTGAGTGACCGCGCGAAGTAGGCCATGATATAAAACTAAATGTTTATGTGCCCAAAGATGTTACCGGTCCTTAGTTAATGTTGTTGAGCATAGATGCGTCCTCTGCCGATCAGCCGCATTAATCCACCCAGTGGTTCCGACCTAGTCACCCTGATGACAAGTGAAGAGAATTCTAGAGGAAGCTGTTCAATATTGTAATAACATTGCACCCTTCCTGATTATGGATCCATCACACCATTTTTATTAGACTGATCCCAGCGCACTAAGCTTGACATCGACGACATGCGTGTTAAATCGATGATTCTAATATATTATACTTTGTCATGGGATTATTAAAAACCATGTAATCGAAAAAGGAGCACTGATATTTTTAAAGGTTTTTCAAACGGCAATATCAAATAGATGATCATTACTGTCGTTCGTATAGTTATAAGTGCATGCATATTGTAATAAAAAGTAAATAATAATAATATAAAATACTACTACATGTACTACTACTACTAATAATAATAGTAATACTAATAGTATGATAATTCTACTACCAATATTATTATTATTATGATTATTATTATTATTATTAAAATATGAATAGTAGTGGTTGTAATAGTAATAGTAGTAGTAGTAGTAGTAGTAGGAGTAGTAGTAGTAGTAGTAGTAGTAGTAGTAGTAGTAGTAGTAGTAGTAGTA
>JAVCKZ010081781.1:0-12600 GCA_034780755.1 Lepetodrilus elevatus
CTGTGTGACCCCCTGAAAATCACAGATTTTACCACCTTTAACATTGGGCCTATGGAGAATGACCCCCTCATTATTTTGAACACTGTTACATTGAATACTGCAATATTAACTGCATGTTCTTTTAATTGTACTTTATTGTAGAAGTATTGGAGGAATGCATTAAATAACTAGAACACAGTTTTTCAATAAATCGTGCCAGTGATGGTATGTACTGCCTAAGAAACTCGAGAGCTTAAAGTCGGCAGCTATTAAGAAAATAAATACAAGACCACCCCAGAAGTAAAGTACTGTCAATGGAATACTCAGAAACTGGTATCAAAGGGATTGGAAATGGAAGCAAACTGAACAGACATACCAAGAATGAACACCAACGCCAGTGTAGTGGCAGATGGAATGAATGATGATTGGGGGAATGGGGGAATGATTAGCAAGGTGGGATTGGGAGACTGATAATTTACAAGAATAGAATATGGAAACATGATTGGTGAGATGACAAGAACAATTAAATTGGATTGGAAGAGAATAGTAGTGAGATAGGACAAGACAGAACAGTGACTAGTGAGATAGGACAAGACAGAATAGTGACTGGTGAGATAGGACAAGACACTAGTTACTGTTGAGATAGGACAAGACATAATAGTGACTAGTGAGATAGGACAAGACATAATAGTGACTGTTGAGATAGGACAAGACATAATAGTGACTGTTGAGATGGGACAAGACATAATAGTGACTGGTGAGATAGGACAAGACAGAATAGTGACTGTTGAGATGGGACAAGACAGGTTAGTAATTGTATTGGAAGGAATGGAAAATAGAAGATGGTAGATAATGGCGATATAGGAGATTGGATGAGGGTGACTGACATCAAACTGGAACTTACCCAGGTTCCTGAGGGTGAGGTTGACATGATAGAGACCGACTTCAGGAAACACCTGGTGGGTGACTGGTATCAAACTGTCCCGTAACACTCCACCAGGAAACAACCATGTGTAGATTAAATCTTTCCTGGCTAAAACATGCCCTGGAACAAATCAGACAATACTTTCTAGAGCTTAATGTGGCATGAATGCAGGCAGAAATAACCTAGCTTTCATATCGGTCTTGATCTGCTCACAGTGGGCTGGTAACAGTCTGTTAATGACAAGATCTTGCAATACAACGTTTCTGTTTTCTGTCTAAAATTAATATAACACAGTATTACCTCATTAAGTGAACCACTTTGGCAGAGTAGAATATGTCAACATCATGTCTAAATAGTATGACCATCATTAATTACTAATTAATATTTACATTGCAGACTATGGTAGATTTCAAGGAATACTCATAATAAGTGCATCCTACCTTTCTGTCTGGCAACAAACACAGTTGTCCTTCCTTCCACAGCATGACCTTGAACTTCAACTTCAAACAGTCCAATGGGTTCCTGCACGGTAATCTCCACGCTATTGTTGGCACTGGACACGTTGTTGGAGGCGAACACTGTTACAGGATACACACCTGCTGTCAGGAATAGGTGGCCAACGACATACATATACGGGTTACTTTTTATCTTGGGGTCAATGTATCTACTGCATTCTTCGCTGTGTTCGTAGTTCTTCTCACCGTGCCCAAAGTCAAAGAGAATGTGAGCATGGCAATTACACGCTGGATGTACGATGAAGCAGGTCGTCTTGTTGACGAGAACTTCATGAGAGGATGGGAGGATATGCACAGACATCATTTCTTTTTCTGCATATATCGGCTGTCTGATAGCGGACACCAACCTACTGACTTCATTCCAAGCCATAACACTGACATTGTACGTGCCAGCCTGATTATACTTATGTGTCACGATGGACGTTAGGTTGTTCATGGTGCTTGGACTGCGCGTATTGTCCTTGAAGTTCCACTTGAAGCCGACATTGCTTCCAGTGTCGACCCGAGCTGTACACGTGACCTCCTGATGCAGGACAGTATGATCAGATGGGACACACTTCACCGACAAACCAGATATTAAAGTCTGAGCAGATATCTGTGCCGTGGTCGAGACGGAATTGATCAGGTTTGAAGCAGTGACCGTCAATTCGTAATTCCCTGGTTCAATAAACATGTATGCAAGTTGCGAATACATTGTAGTGATGTTATCAACAACAGTTTTATCTTTGTCCACTATTGTCCAGACAACGCTGAGATTCACAGAAGACTTGAATAAAAACAGGAAAAACTTTGCAGTCTCATTAACCGTTGCTATGCCATCAATTTGAAGCTTTGGTCCAAGCAGCTCGTTCTCAATAATCAAGTCCTGTTTCAGAGACATCTTCAGGAAACCGACATTGTTGGTGATGTGTATCTGTGGTGTAAATTTGCCTTCAAGAACATACGTGTATTCAAACACGATACTTAAGTTGCACCCTTCTCCATAGCTGGCCGCCAAGACAAATCTGCTCGAGGAGGAATCATCTTCAAAAACAAAGCTTCCATTTACGAAGGTGCGATTTTCATGCTCTCTCAACGACATTTTCTTTTCTTGACCATCCCCAAAGTTGACTCCGAGGAAGGTATGCTGTCTGGCAGTGGTCTCCAGGGTGACCAGAAACCGAACCGGCTCACGAGTCCTGCGGATGTACGTGTCATCTTCAAGGTCAAACGTGACATCACCAAGCTTGTGCTCCATGACAACCTAGAAGAGATGATTAGCATTGGAGCAGACATGTCACTGACATTAAATATCATCCTAATATCATCCTAAATACTAATCATACTACCTCTTCTTTAGTGCAAATGTTAGTTAATATCCCTCTCCATCTTCTGTAAATTCTGATTATTTTATTTGATATTTCAAATCATACTCAAATTCTATAATACATGTAAGGATATAAGATTTTACCTTACTATGTTTCAAACTCACTATATTGGAGTTCAAGAAAAATAAAGCATATTCAAAATTTTCAATTCAACATAATGCAATTTTGAAAGTTGAAAAGATAATAATATGCACATTGGTTTATGTTTACTATGACTTCCACATTGACAAAAACAGTTCGTGTTTACTATGACTTCCACATTGACAAAAACAATCCCATAGATGTAAGCAGTTGACAATAAACCTACATAGAAACAACTCCCACACATCCTGCAGAGAAAGGTATTTTTAACACAGAGGTATATACATGTCTATTTGTTGACAGTAGTTAAACTAATGACGTCTCTGCATGCATGTTAATCATCCTAGAAACAAACATTACCTCTGCCATTAACCATGCAATTACTATTTAATCAAACAGTTTTGTCATTAACTACTTTGCATGTGTGCTAGTGCACTGCATGACCTCAATATAAAACAACCACAGAGTGAAGGTTAATTTTATACCTAATTGGGTATCAATCTTTATGAACGAAACAAGCATTAGATTGAACGAATGTCAATTTATAGCCTACGTGCTACAGTTGTAAATTGGAGATTGTAAAATTAAGAGATTTGACTGAAAATTATTTGTCTAGTAGCAATTATTTTAATTATTATCTAGGACATTTTATTATTGAGTGCAAAATGAGAAGAAATAAAAATGTTTTATGAAATATTGAGTAAGAATGAATCATGAATGAGAACAATCTATTGCATATTTATTTTAAGATTGCGTGTCTAATCACATCATGCGCATCCTATTCCATGGAATCCTATGACTCACTGGGTTATTATGACAATGAGTAATCAAGCTACAAGCATCCTATGTATTCATGACAAAAATAGCTATTACTACACAAGTACTGCATTAGTGTATATGTACATGATAAATAGAAGCTATTTAAAATTTTCAAGTATAATACAAAACCAATTAATCTTACTCAGTAATACGAAGCAGGAAACTAAAAATGGATTGAATTAATGCCACTAGATCTGAATTCTAATCTTTCTAGCATTAAAGACTTGTACGTTGTCAATACCTTTATATCTGCGTATGGTACAAACAAATATCTCGATAGGGCCCATGTGGGCTCTTTTCAGTTTGTTTTTCTTTCCCCCCATGGTATCAAACACGGCTGTTCATGTTTGCCATTTAATGTTCAACAGTCACACATGTTTTATATTTCCTATTTACTACATCAAATAAGACAATGTCCCAAGGTTATGAACATTTCTTGAGTACAATTTCATGCTAAACTCAGATTTTGAATTGGAATGTGAGCTCAAAATTTGAGTTGACCATAAATTCATGTTTCGTAATCTCAATGCCAGACCAATTTAATATCTTCTATCCTGGATCCAATTGTAATTTATTTATTTATTATTCAGAGGACACCACAACGAGTTTAAACAAATATTTGTAATTATCAAAGTACAGATTTAACGTAGTAACAAATTTTGTTATTGATTACAATGGTTATACCAAGTCTAGTATTATACAGTAAAATATGTCTTTAAAAAAGTCTGGAATTACAAATAATACAAGTAATATCTGTTTAACAATGTCTTGCTGTAATAAGTAAAATATCTGTCAAATAAAGCCTGGCATTACAAAGTAAAACTCTGTCTAACAATGTCTTGCTGTAATAAGTAAAATTGTCTAATAAAGCCTGGCAATACAAAGTAAAATGTGTCTAACAAAACCGGCAATAAAAGGTACACACATGGTACAATTTGTCTAACAAAACCGGCAATAAAAGGTGTACATGGTACAATGTGTCTAACAAAGTCTGGCAATAAAAAGGTGTACAAATGGTACAAGGTGTCTAACAAAGCCCAGCAATAAATGACAGGAACTCTTAGTTAACATATTTCTGGACAGACCATATGATCTTGTTTTGGGGAAAACTGTTATTTTTATATCTATGGTATACTGTTAATGCCAGCAGTCTAGATGATTGGGCCCAGTGCTGTATTTGTGGATTCAGCAGATTGTGAGCCTCAGAACAATGTGAGCAGGAGTGCATGGTGATCGGGTACTGAGAGAATCTATCAATAAATATATGGAAAAGAGTGCGTTTATTTGTTCATCTGGACTGAGAAAACAACGCGTTCCATTCACTGACCGAGTTCCCTGTATGATTTCCAGTGCAAGGTCTTCCAACATACGATACTGCTTAGGGTTCCACAATAAATATTTTCCAAAGATTCACATTACTTTCATATATATGATAGACTATATATGTACTACCGGTATATATGTACTTGCAAGCATTTTATATGTACTTTTATCTTTGAAATAAAGCATGCACAATATATTGGACATCATTAGTTATGAAACTAGCTATAATTAATATGTGTTATCCATTGTGTATTCACTATTAGTATTACTAAAAGAAATACATTCAAAATATAAATTTGATCATTTCATTATAAATATTCAAATAATAAAATCAGTGCACAAATGCATTTTATTTTAAAGGATAAAATACACATTTGACAGATGGAGGTAGAATTATGATGTCCAGCAGTAGAGGAGGTATGAAAGACAGAAAGAGAGAATGTGATGTATATCTCAGTTACTAAGCGATGGACTTGACAGTCTAACCAATGCTAGTCTAGGAAAGGAGTCCAGAAACTGGGAATAAATTCAAAGCACATAACAGTCATACCATTCTCAAAGAGGAAAAGTGGCAGACACCATATAATATGTTTAAATGGCAGAACTACCAGCAAGTACTTTAGGGGAACAAGCTGATTTCTCCACTACTGTTGTAACAAGCAATGCATCCAGAGATAAAGTTACGGATTCTTGCACTCACCACGTCAAGGTGCTTGTGAAGGATGCCATAGTTGTTACTGACGGACACAGACACTCGGTACAGGCCTGTCTCACTGAACACAAAGTCCTGAAAAATAACAATCAGAAATTAGTCCAAGACTAAACAGGAATAAATAACATATACAGTTGTCTCATTGAACACAAAGTCCTAAAAAGCAACAATCAGAAATTAGTCCAAGACTTCAGGAATAAATACCAGATGCATTTTCAGCCCACATTCAAAACAACCAAGAACAAAACAAATTATTCTTTTTACTGAATGTAAATTCAGATATCCTCAAGTGTATAAATAGAACATATATAAGTGACCACTAATATATTATGGTACAGGATTCCATACACGACATGACAAGCACTCAAGACAGGGCCTAAGGGATTTACTGGGGCTCCCTATCGGCAGGAGTACATGTACATAGTCGCCCCTTGAAGTCTCTGAACTGACAAGACACACTCTTGAGTTAAACTAAATCCAAGTTTTATTGGACAATATTTTATGCCTGTACATTTGCTGCCTTCCCAGGGAGCTGGTAAATGTCCAGTAAATAGGGCGAGGGTCAATTATCAAGGTCATTAAGCCAGGGACAACGGTTTATTGGCATTTATAGACTTCACATCTTCGTAAATTACCTGGTAAGGAGACACAAATTTGAAAATATCTTAAATTAACAGATTCTCAATTTAGCAAAGTTGTATGGTATTTTGTGGTAAGAAAACAGAACAGTCGACTGGGATTAAGTATCTGTACAACTGGCACATGTATATATTAGTATATGGGAAATTTGGTCTTAACCAAACAATCTTTTGGAATAAATCAATGTACTACATCTTTGAACACTAAACAGATTGTCATAAATGTGAAGGAAAATGTTAGTTCAATCAATACCAAATAAACACCATCATACAAGCTATCTTTTGAAAGTTATATCCTTGTTGGATATTGGCTGCCATAGTTGTGTTGCCAGGCCCGACTGAGTGGTATTACACAGTTACCTGCGCCACGACGGTGGGCCCACTTTATCCCTGGGTCAACAACGCTACAATAAATATCCTAGCAACCCGCTAACCATAATCTCCCCTCAAAATCCCGGTCCTGTCAAGACTGGCTGTTCTACATCTGCATTACGAGGGATACAAGTATCCATCAAAGTAGTGTCAAGAAAGTCAGTCTAGTATGTCCTTCACCAATGCTGTGATATAAGCATCTAAAGATAAAACATAATAATTATGAATTCTGGCTTCTAAATTTAATTTTATATGAAATCCAACAAAAAATTACAAATACAGAGTTTTGTACTTGGCAGTTTTCAATGTGAGACTATTATATGAATTATTATATATTATATGAATACATTACTGAGGCTAGGTTTAATGTTGTTGTGTTACATCACAACAACTGAAGAAATGATAGTTCCAATTAATTGTTCTTATTTTCCTCTTGTATGCAGTAATTCCTGAATTTCAAAGACATTAATATGTATTTATAGTTAGATGTAGCACTTCTCAAAATATACTAGCTCTACAGAACTAACATTCTTTGTTATTTACATATCCAACATTAAATAAAGTTTCTTCTTATTTAAATAGTTGGTCGGTGGGTTTGTGTTATTATTAACTTATTATATTAACAATAGTCCTACTACTTATGCATTTTTAAAAAGGTTTATTCATAAAATGAAATAAACACCATTTGACACTTTCTCACAAACCAGTCAGGATGGGGTGAACAAACCAATTAATATTTTAACTTGGCTATCTACACATGTACAATCCTGTCTAAATGGTTTAACCTTCTGATTTTCAGACAAATGTCTGCAAAGATATCAGATAATGGATGTAGAAATGATGGGTAAAGTAAGTCCAAATGTCGTTCAAGGACCATAACCTTCCTTACAGAATATTTCTCAATACAGATTTGGGTGGTGGGTGGTGAGTGGTGAGTGGGTGGGAAGTGGGGAGCGTGGAGTGTGGAGTGTGGAGTGGGGAGTGAAAAGTGGGGAGTGGGGAGTGAAAAGTGGAGAGTGGGAAGTGGGGGATTCAGATGGAGATTATGGGGTGGAGAGGGGGAGATAAATATATAGTTAGCAAACATTTTATCAGACTAATAAAATGTATGCAGCCAACATGCACAAACAAAAGTGCTCAATGAGGCTGTATATGTGTCACTTTCTTTGGCGGAAATGTAAGCAGTTCAGATTTATAGACCTTGTATGGATTAATTTACTGATAAACAGTCTAATGCTTCTCACCTGCAGAAGTCACCACAATATCCGGAACAATAAAATTAAATTTGAAAAATATTTTTAAACAATACTGGAAAACATTGTATGAAAATATTAATACATATATAAAGAGGCAAGGTTTTATCACTTACACTAGTCACAGCAAATACTGAATAGTCTGTTAATAGCCGTGAAATTCAATATATTTCTCTTTCAAATTATCAGAAAAGAATAAATGATTGACCTACTTAGTAATGTCTTTTTAGTTTCACAAAGTTGATTTAATGGTATTAATCAAACATAAACTACCAAAGCTGCAATGACAAGCAAACATACCTTTCCATGGGCTCCATGCTACACCAGTTTGAAAACTATTCAATGTTAGCCGCTGTTGATAGGGAGGCAGGTATCATAAATCATGAAAAGGATTTACGTCAAGATTTAATGCAAATAAATTAAAATGCTACACAAATCCCTTAGATCCTACTCATAAAACCAATCAACCAATAGGGAATCAAGTCATGATATAACTGATCTGGCTGATCCAATCCAAATGTCCGTTACATTGAAGCTGGCGACTCCAGTTGGTGGCTTCTGGTTGCTAGGATATTGAAGACAGGAGATCAGAGCTGCACTTGTCCCACAACATATCACCATCTGTTCACCGATAGAGTTGTCATGGCCTTATCATTGAAGTGTGAACACAGCCACTGTCAAAAGCACAAATATATATGGATGTGTAGCAACCAGTGAGATACACTCCAGTTATACCTCACCCATGGAGCGATATGTCATGTAAAGCAATACTCCAATCTTGTACTTACTTAGGAACCTACATGTTATAGCTCTCTCTCTGACAGCTTAAACACAATCAATGCTTTAAGAGGAATCTCAAGCTGCCTTCAACATGTTGAAGCTTCACAGTAACCAAAATTGTAATTTACATGTGCATATCCCTATTCTACTTTGTATATCATTGAGTCATGTGAATTTCTCATTAAATTGAGATGTATGTCATACGGTAATGAATACCCGAATCCAGATCAAATGTCCAGTTTATGTGAAATGTATAGGAGTTATTTGTGGGTACAGGACCACAATGTCCAAATGGCAAGCATAATGTCCATACTGTCAGAGATTCATGGACATTAGTGTCAGGATGCCATGCCAGTGACATCTTCCACCATGTCCATGAAGACAACATTGTTTAAACCTTCAGTCAAGGAAATTAAAGCTTCAGTCCAACTTAGAGGAATATCTGATGCATGAACATATCTGATAGACGCATGAACATATCTGATAGATGCATGAACATGTCTGATAGACGCATGAACATGTCTGATAGACACATGAACATGTCTGATATACGCATGAACATATCTGATAGATGCATGAACATGTCTGATAGATGCATGAACATATCTGATAGACACGTGAACATACCTGATAGACGTATGAACATGTCTGCTCAATGTCACACGATTCCACGTGTATGAACACATCAACCTTACAAAGACTTGCAAGTTATATGTTACCCAGGCTAGCAAAGAACTTGTATTTTAACCTTGTTTCAATGAGGGTTTTTCTTGCACTAAGTATTGCCTGTATTTATTAGATATCAAAACACGTAAGGATTACATAACAAATAAATCACACTATTGCCAAATGTTGCAAAGTTAAAGAACAGGAGGTGAAGTATGGTAGCCAACATATAATTGCCAATTTCTTGGAACACCTAATTCCTATATTTCTCTTAATCGTTACAGTGAATAATAACAATAAACTTTTAGTTTTAAATATAGTACAATAAGGAAGTGCCAGATACCAACTGTTTCCTGGTGTAGACAAGTCATAATGAATGATTCTGCACATGAGTTGGCTATGACATCACATAAATCATGAACAGAACAAGGCACTGATTTCCAACTTTGAAAATGTGTCATAAAATATCAACAATATCTATGATGCACTTATCCATTTGCAACAAGGATATTCATGCAGGATAATTATAATAATCAGCAGTTGTAAATTATATAAAACCAGTGTTACAAACTTGAAAGTTAATTTTTTAATCAATGAAGGGAAATAAACAAACAGCTGTGGCTCATTCCAACCATGATCAAACGTTACCATTCTGGGTCGGTTGGGCGGTAGGAATTTTAAATACTGTTAAAGTGGACTCATTTTGTTTCATGCAACAGGATAAAGTTAAATTGTTACCTTTGAACTACATTATGTCTTCTTTCCAAACAGAATTTTGCAAATGACAGAAACTTTTTCATTGACTATGAACAAGATGTGTACACAAAATGATTATGAAACAATGGAGAGATATTGAAATCCAGTTGGAATTGGCCCAGTAGAAGCTGGCTGCCACCTGACTACAATGGATGTTAACAGACACTGTGTAGTACATTTACTGACAACAGACTACAACATAGGTCTGGCCACACCATGTCTAGTCTACTTATTTTTATGAAATATTCACATATCATGTAATGGTATTTAAATTTCCAGAAGATCAGAATTTAATTAATTACTAGTATACCTGTATTTTTCATGATACAATTAAAATGTTTGTCACATTGCCTAAAATATTAACAAATGTCTGTCTTAACGGAAATTTATTTCTAATACGTTGTGCAAATACATAAAATTTAAATAACAAATTATCTAAAAATAATCTAGGAAATGTATGAGAAAAGAGATGTGGTGATGCATTCTACATATTTTATGAAGATTGGCACTGAAAGTTTTGACAAACTTTGATTTAGTTTGGAGTTAAATCTAGTAAAAGTAGCATGTTGCTGGTCATCATTAAAGCGTGGAACGCCACCAGATGTACCCAGAGATGCTGTGTACAAAGAAGCTCTAAGTTACTGAGGATATTGACATCACACACGGAACATGCACATCGCCGTACAGAACGTTTCAGAGCCGATATTTTCACGAGACCGCGCCTGACACTTGGCGCCCTGGATAGACGCGACTCGACTCCATTTAATAAATTCTCCATTTGCTGATAAGGGCTGTATTTGCTAATGATCTCAAGTGGCGGGATTCTCGATTGGGATATTTTTAGTATTGATTTCAGACGCATTAATTTCTCTAGTAATTGTACAGTGATATCATTTTCAGGCGCGTATCACTAGCCAATCCCCTAGTTCGCCAATACAAGTAGACTTAGGCACGAAATTCACACACATTTTTATAGTGGCCAATGCACCTCATGTAGCAAGTAATTGCATTAATGCAGTATCTTCCCAGCCAGGCCAACCTTGTTAGAAAACGTGGAGCATTGGTGGATAATTGTCACGGAATCATGGTCCCAAGAAGTTTTCAAAACTTCCGCAGAGACAAAAATCATTTCTCTGGTTTCGAGAATCAGTTGATGGGGGAAAAAATAAGCTACTAAAACCAGACAATGGGCAGGTTTGTGCATTCTGCAAAACTATCATCAGAAAGTTGAAGTCTTGCAAAGTTTTACATTTAGCTGTATCCCAGTTGGAGGCAACTGGGAATACCCAAAACACAGTGGGGAGTTTAATTCAACACGGTGAAGATGAAGGGTTCTTCCAAAAAGAAAGCTGTTCTGTTAAGATGAAGGCTCTTGCAAGATAGAGGTTATCTAGTAAGTTTGAAGGCTCTTGAAACATAGAGGCTGATATATAACAAGTTTGAGGTTCTTTCAACATGGAAGCTAACCCAATTGACGGTTCTTGGTATCAATTCCAATGGCAAAATGAATCAATAGATGCCAGTTGAACACCACTCCTTGGAAACATTCAAAAGCCGGCGCGATCTTCAAACAGTTATAGAATGCTGATAATTGAAAGAAGTGCCTCACTATAAATTAATTACCTTCCTACAAAACTTTAGACATCATTACCTTTCAAATATTAAAAGCCTAAATCACTTGCTACAAGGTGCTACTTGGTATACTGGTTCATAATGACCAAACATAGCACTAACTAGATTTGTGTCTTAAAGGGAAACTAGATTAGGACCTTTCAATCCCAGCCTTCAGTTAGCTTCTATTAGATTGGCCTTTTCAGGGATTGGTATCCTTAGTTTGGACTGCAAACATTGGGGGGAGACCGGGGGTACCAGGGGATGTAGATACAATGTTGGAACCGCCTCTAGCTAAGTGTGTTTAGTCTGCAGGAAGCCTATACCCTGGGGCCTCACACACAAAGCACATGTAGTGATCACATGCACAGAATGCATGCAGTGATCCATCCATTGCTTCGCAGTTCCAGCAGCATCCAATATTTTGGTGGTTAGATATGCATTCAATTTAGACGTTGAGTTATAAAGTGATCCCCATTCCACTGGGTGTAGTACAATCTATATGCAACATTCCTAACACTTACACAGAATCATGCGGTCAGAATTACTTAAAAATAATTCAATGATGATGTGGATGATAACAAGTGGTTTCTATTGCTGCTGTTGCAGTCAGATGACCTCCTGGACAGGATCAGTTGTCACAGATGAGAACATTCACACACTGGACTGAATTGTAGCTGTCCAAAGATGTAACTGTTTACTATAATATTGTTGTATTGACCGCAAGCCTCAAAGTTACAATTTTTTCCAAGGAGCCATTTGGCTCCTACATAGCCAGAAACACTTAAAATATGTGAAATATT
>JAVCKZ010081792.1:0-12600 GCA_034780755.1 Lepetodrilus elevatus
GTTGCTACACATTGCACACTATTTGTTTTTTCTCATCTCCTCCGTATATTGTAAACAAAAATCAAAAACATCATTATTCCTTTACAGTTTCCCGTAAAGTGCGCCCAAACTAAAATTTCTCGACACGAGATTCCATGTTACTTTGACTTCCTATATTGATGCATTAGGCTAATGAATGTTGCATTGCACCTAGTCCTAGTCTAGCCTACTAAATAATACTCCCTCTTGTTTAGATAGCTTTCATAAAGAGATAGGATAGGATAAACACTAAATAATATTATATTCTGATGGAAATAAATGTGATGCGTATCTTACCTCCATCAGAGGATTGGTTCAGACGTGTGATCTTGATAACGTCCTATATTTACCACCTGAGCAGCTGAGAGGGAAATATACATCTCAGCGAGAGTATAGGCCTATTTAATTCCCGTACCACTCCACCAAGTACAGTAGGCCTACAGCAGCCGAATCCATTTACATGGCATTGGAAATAGTCTCTCCGTCTCCTGTTTATGTTCACAAAATGTAGGCCTATCTCTCATTCTGAATCTTTCTTCTCTCCCCATCTTTTCTTCCCCTTTACTTCTCTTGGAGCGGTTTTCATCTAAGTTGTTATAACTTGTAACCTATCCATTTCATCTTGAATAAAATATGTTTATGCTAAACACTAAATTTGCCTGTTTAGTTACTGTCATCTTTCCAATAAATGAATGGCTACTATATAAGCTACGTCAGTATACATATACATAGTAATAGCCTAGCGCTGTAGGTAGAGCATGGATTATGCATATCAATAAGTGGTATCGAGCTGATTCGGACCTTGGCTCATTCGGACCGTGGCTCAATAAGTGTGCATATTAATTTGCCATAGCCGATTGAAGCATTATATCGATAATGTAAATTTGCTGTAGTAATATCACTTGCATTATAATAAGGGTATGCATAGGCGAGTATAGAATAAAAGTACAAGTTGAATAACAAATATGTAGATGTATTGAAGTAATACACCTACTGGTTTGTATTCGACTTGTGGGATAGTATTTCTTGGAATAAGGTAATGTTTAATGTATAACGTTTAGAACTGTGATATTTAAGGGTTATTTGTTTTATTGAAAAGTAGGGTGAATGTCAAGCTAAACCGTAGCCTGAGGTAGAAAATGTCTGGGGAAAGTTTTAGAAAAAGTATAGGACACTGTAAGGTATGGTGTTGGAAAACGATTATTAGTGTTTCATTATGTCAATAGTTCAATCATTTAAATATCCATTGCATACATTGCACTCAATAATGGATATACATGTATAACTATCTCAGCTCCAAAACAGTTCATTGACATTATTCACAATTTGACAATAACATTATCTTTTTCTCGCAAGAAAGCCATCAGCAAATTGTGAAAAATAATATGCTTTATGATTTACAGTGACTTTAGAAAATATATAAAGTAATGGCATATTCAATGTTGCTTCAAGTTTTGCCTTCATAATAGCTTACTTTTGACCTGATGATGAACATTTATTGAATATGTCTTTATTCAAATACTTTATCCTAATGAATATATGTTGCATTATTATGTATTTTCATGTTTAATTTATTTACTTGACTAGACAAATATATACTAGTGAATCAGAATTTCTTCACCTACATCAAACACACCAGTCTGGTTACCAGGGTCAGTATGCACAAACGTAGTTCAATCACAGTTTATACTAAACTAGGTTTAAGCGACGAGTTATACCACTGTCGGTATGGTATGATCCTTAAACTACGGTTTAACTAAACTACGTCTGTGCATACGGACCCTGGAGTTAAAGGGAAGTAACCGAAGGCAGATTCTTGAAATGAGTGGCATTCCAAAATTAATTTGCCACACAAAGGGTGTCTTGGAAGTTTATCTGTGATGAGCCGTTGTGAAACGATGTGTGTATGTGTACAAAGGCAATGATATATCATGTATACACGGTATCTATGCCGAGTATGCCTGTGCTTTTCATTTAACATGTTTTTATATGTTTAATTAAAGCAGAATGTCCACATATCTTCAGTTTGATGTCTAAACTTGAAATATATTCATAATTTCACATACAGTCAATGTCTAAAATCAAACAATGTGTAAAATGATATACATTTCCAGTGAATTTCGATTCACCCTGTTAAGTTTTAAAACGCCTGAAATGAAAAACTGACTGCCTTTATTTGACAGTGATCATGCATGAGTTTGATGAAAGAAAATGAAGATAGTGCATACATTTGTATTCACACGATTTGTTGTGAACACATATAAAACTCTATTATTCTGTGTGAATACGTATAAAATGTTTCATTTTCTTTAATCAAACTCAGTCAAGTAAAGGGAGTAATTTTATCACAGAGTGAATAGAAATTCACTGAACATTTCAGACACTTTACACTGCCTGATTTTAGACATGATACATATACTGTAATGTTTATATTTTATTTATAATGTTGATTGATAGACCCCGCAGCTGGGTGAATATTTATACGTAAGTGTATTCACAAGTTGCAAAGACTGTTACACATATTTTTGTTATATCTACCCAATATGTATCCCTGTTTCTGGATCTCACTATGGGATATGCTTCTTAGCTATTGTTTTAATAATAACTATCTTTGTAGCTTTACTGTTACATATGTATATCTATTATATCTAAAAATGTACAAATTACAACTCAAAATATAAAATAATAATAATTAAATAAAAGGTGTTTTTTTTTTGTATAGACACATTGCATAATGAGCTTTATAGCTGGGCACATCCGGTTGCCTCCAGCATGTAGACTGGAGAGGGTTACCTTTTGTATGTCAAATTTTATGTAACACGTACTAAACACTTTAACCCTCTCCCTGCTGGATTAGGCCCATACACTGCTCTTGAGGGCCGGTTACCTCCAGCATGGATAGGGTTAATAAGCATTCTTCTTCTTCTGTATCCTTGTCACTGGTATTACACTATGCGGGCATCTCTTATTGGTCCACTGCTTCTATTGTTAATCCTAGTCAGATGGGGTCGCAGACAGTCTGACCTCGCATATCACAGAACCAGCCACTGGAACATGTTTCACCGATTGCATATGTAGCTTCACCAAGTAAAGAAATAATATCAACATTATGTTGTGATCAGCTTTGTTAATAACAAAACTAAAAAAAATCATATAATTTTCTTTATTTCCGATAGGCATAGTACATCAATATATATGTAACCAGAACTCAAGTTTCAATAGAGTTTGTGCCAGACCATGGAAAAGGGGCCAATAATGTTGTGGGATATCTAAATGAAATGTTTTCGGAACTATCTGACATTGTGACAAGAATTATATAAAATGGAATCCAAAAGAATATCAGATCTAAATAAATTACTTTCATGGACCTTTATTTCAAAGAATGGCAAATGCGAAACAATTATTGTTTCGTTCAAATACATTTGTTTCAAAATGGAAACATTTCATATTTTAATATGAAAAACAAAATTATATTCAAAGTTGGTCCTTGATCAACAGTGTTGACCATTGAAATAAGAAAAGTACTGAAATAAGAAAAGTACCAAATTTTGGTTGACAATAGCCTAAGTGGAAGGTGAAATCTGATGGAGAAGTGTGAGGGTGAGTTGGGGGTGGGGGGTGGGGCGTTCTGGCGACAAAGACGTTGGAGTCTCTACATTGTCAGCTCAGCCTTGTCCTTGACAAGTTGAGCCATGGTAATAAGCACAAATAAATGCATATACAATGTCAAACAATCACATTATTAGCAGTATATTACGATTCTGCACTGTTCAATCAACATTATTCCAATACTATGAAATAAACATGCTACATTGACAGCAGAAACAGTTTGTGCCAGGTATTACACAAGATATTAAAAACCGGTGATAAAAAGGGGAAATAACTCCTTTAATACTAACAGGATACATATGTACTTCCTATCAGGATACTGTAAGCAAGGTTGTGTCCTACATGATTGAAAACTAACAGTGTTCTCTCAACCATTACCGTGTGTATTCACCATCAACAAACATGTCACAAGGCCAAATTCTCCACCCAATTGCTAAGAATAGGAAAACATGGGCCAAAACATCATTTGTAAGACATCGCAGAATTTATTTTTCAGAAATCATAATTATTCAGATATCTGCATTGTCCATATTCAACAGACTACTTCAGTGTTTCCAGAACTTCCCACAATGTAATAATTAGTTGCTCCCCATGTAGCCTCTCCTATTATTTCTGCATTGGTCTTGGTCCCCTCTTTTCTCAATGTGCCAAGTGGCATCCATCCTACTACATGGTGGTAAACAAGGTAGCACGACAAGATAGCATGACAAGTGGCAAGTCATGAAAGAATAATTATATACCATAAAAGTCCTTGCATTTCTTATTTCTGTCATTTGAATTGTACCGGACCAACAGGTTTTGGCAATGGATGGAAGCGGAAAATTCCTGCTGTGACAATGACTGGATAACAGCAAGATATTTCCCTACAGACTACAAACATTTAATACTATGTTTAATTTAATACTATGGCTGATATGCACAGTAGAAACTGCTAGGGGAACCACTGATTTTACTACCATTAAAATATTGAAGTGTCCTGAAGATCATACACAGTTTTGATAAGTGGATAATAATATTGCAAACTGATCTTTGCATATATCATTTCCAACTTTTTTCGAAGTTCTAATGCAAATTTTCGCAACATAAAACACAAAGATTGATTGATTGATTGAATTAATGTTTTACGTTGCTGCGGGAATATCTCACCCATAGACGACGACCTAAAGAGCATAAGCATAGGGTTTAGAATGTAGCCTGTGACAATGCAGCGTCATATCGCCATTGAGCATTTCTGGAATAATACTCCATGTTATCGATGAGAACAGATTGTCAAAATGATCCAACAAAATAGATCAAAAACAGTTACATGTTAACATAACAAATTTGCAAATAAACAGGGCATACCATTAGCCTAATGACTGATAATACTACTACCAACAATGTGGCAAACTTGCATTTAATCAAGAAAGTGATAGTTTTGCTTTTCACATTGTCATGAATACGCCGATCAACAGCCACAAGTAGTATTCCTTAGATTCAAATACTCCATTGCACAAAGGAGGGGAGTATTAAAATGTATTGCAGGAGTAAATCCAAGAGCATGATAAAGTAAATGAAATATGTGTATCTTATCAAAGAATCAAATGTTAATTTGATAAATCAATGACTGTTGGAGAGAGACAATGTCCATGGAAACTAGCAACTTAGAAAATAATGTAGATCGTGTTGTACCAAACATAAATTGCAAACTATGGTTGTGATTTGAATGAAAGAAAAACATTACCATAGTAACACAAACATGACATATTTTGTATACAAATTTTGTTAGTAAATTTGCTACAAGTAACAATAGCTTTCTTGATCATTGTTGGGTGAAAAAAAACTGACAAATGTTATTAACTGTAAGTTTCACGATTCAAATATCTCCCAAGTATAAACATGACCATAAATGGAGAAAA
Organism: Lepetodrilus elevatus; assembly: GCA_034780755.1. NCBI lineage: Eukaryota > Metazoa > Mollusca > Gastropoda > Lepetellida > Lepetodrilidae > Lepetodrilus > Lepetodrilus elevatus. Next base: position 5,526 of record JAVCKZ010081792.1, read on the forward strand.
AACCACTTTAATATGAAATCATGGCAGTAAATTAAATGTGTTGCAGCCCTTGAACATTGTACTCTCCAAGTAAATTACTAATTATACCATAGATCAATTTATCTAACATGAAATTAGGCAAAACTAGACAAAATTGTCCAAAAGTAACAAAAATCAGATCTATTGAATTACTTGAATGAAGATAACTTTGAAAAATGAGTATTAAGCAAGCAGTTAAATACATTATAATTAATATTGATGGTCGTTAGGTCATTAGGTCAACATTATCAAATTGCTAAATTGCAAATTTCCACTGCCAAAGGCATACAGTATAATAAATGTTATTTTTCAAAGCATGTTCTATCAAAATATTTCTATTTATATCAAGCATATAAATCACTTTATATTTCAAATGTGACAATGATTGTCAGTTTATTTCTGCAACAAATCATTAGGGTTATTACTTTGGCCATGGAAATATAGCCCAGAATACTATAAAATCCAGAAAAACAGACAATATGACTTTGGGATAATCTAGCACTGACATGATTTCCCAAAATAATTGATGACTTTACAATAATTGTATATAATAATAACCCTCAAATTTATCTATTTCGTGTACTGATGCCCAAGAAATACTGTATAATATTTATTGTATTTTTCGCCAACAATACATAATATGGATATACACTGGTATTATTTCCTTTGTACAACAAAAGAAAACAACAAATGTACAAATATACATTAAACAATAGTGTAGTAAAACTGTCTGTATTGTAAAACAAAAAAGTAAGTTCTGGTAGGCAAATACAATTTTAGACATACTCTAGTATGTTTTAATATTTATGGATTTCAATGACATCACATAGGCATATCGGATAACCATGATAACATAAGAGATTATTTGGAGCAAAACAAATCTCGTTCAGGTAAAGATTAAGATATATATTTCGTCATGCAGGATACTGTATTTGTCATTGCTTAGGGTAATGACGGCAAATATTACTTCCTTATTATTACCCAAAAAAAGTACAGAAAAAGTCAAAATAATTCATAGCATACTGTGCATATAGATAGATATATACAATAAATCTACTCTTGAAATAGCCTAGTATTAAAACAATACATAACAAAGTAGCATACAAATAGAGTAAGTTGTGCTGAAGGGGGGTGGGGAGTGGGGGTGGTGGTACGCAAGTTGACGATGTGTCAGAATGGGGCGGGACAAATTTGGCAATGCTGTCAGTAATGAGAATACAATACAATACGAGACGATGAAACATGAATACACACAATGTATACTGTTCACTAAAATGGCTGCAACTTGGAAGTTTATTTAAAAGCTACCAGTGTTTCCAGTGATAAGTCAGCAAGATATACAGGGCATGGAGCGAAATTAATATCTTCACACGCACACAACCAGTTGGATGCTGTATCATGATAATCAACTAATGGCAAAAACATATTCAGCAGCAGTTGCAATTTGACCTTTTCACTCAGTTTAACATTTGTCTTTCATCCAAATTTTTATTTCTAATTATTATAATGTGATGTGCTCTCTTCTAATAAGCCATCTCGTTTCGAATACGCGCACAATATGTATGCGCGTTTCAAAGGTGAAAGCACTCGAACAAAAACTAATGTACGGTATGTGTGTTTATCATCTATTTTGTGTTGTACGTGTTTGTTACAACTGTAAAGAATTCTGGTGGTTGTGACAAACAGTATGCTATACCGGTAATAGTAGTATATAACAATATGTGCTTTCACCTTTGACGCACATGCATATATTCTGTGCGTATTCAAATTTCCAAGCTGGCTTGCCATATACATCTTCTCCTAAGTTTAATAAAACTATTAATCAATTTGAAAATTGCACAATTCATGGAATAATTTATAAAAGAATCCTCAATCCCAAGATACGCACGATGTTTCATTTTTATTAAAACGTTTTAATTCATCGATCAATTGCACAATTTCCCATGCAAAACTTACTGGAAACTTGAAAGTGCCACTCAAATCCAAAATTGGCATCAATACGGATTTTAAAAATAATAATTCAAATATCAGCAACGAGAAGAACTGCACGTAAATTTGGCATAGACTCTTATTGGTCAAAACATAAACAAAATGTCCTACAATGGTAGAACCCTAGATATCTGAAAATATGCTCTGTGCATAGACACTGTACGCAGCTTTGAGTAGAGGATGACCAAAAAGATGAAAGTCGACAAATGACAACCCGTGAAATGAGATTTGTATGTGAAAATAAAGCTATTTTGTTTTGTTACTTCCCTTTGTATTCTTACTGACAACTGTCGCTCTTCACAGGAGGAGGAAAAGTCAGGCCTGTAATGGTTCAGCAGATTACACGTTTGTATATTGAATTTTAAATGATAATTTCTTCCAATATGAAGTCAAATGTGAAAAAAACATGCCAGACATACATCAAATTCCCATTCAAGCTTGTAAATATGGTCACATTTATATGATAAAATGTATTAAATATAAAGGTGCATTCCATTCAAAATAAACATTATCGATATTCATAATTAAAATAAAAACATTTCTTTACAAAAAAATGCGGAAAATATTGGAAAGCTATATTTAATAATATCGTGTTAGTACTATGAACGATCAAGTTTTCAAATTGTTCTAGTAATTAAATAGTCAATGCCATTATATAAAAAATGCAATCAATTCATAATCCATGGATGTTGTAATAATTGTAAGCTGGCATTTATCACAAAGCTGTCAATTTAAACGTGATAAAAAAAAAGGATATACAATGAATAAAGAAAGCATTGCCAATTGAGAATAAAAATGATTAATGACAGGCTGAGGTTATATTAAATATAGTATGATATTAGTTTGTAGAATATACAAAGAATAAGAATACCGTAATCACGTTTAAAGGAATAAATGTTGACAAAGTCAAAGATGGTCGCTGCATCACCAGGAAGAACAATAAAATTGGTAACAAAAAAAATATTATACAAAGAAAAAACATTTTGAACATCTACTTGCATACCATTTACAAAGTTGAAGATTAGGGTTTTAGGAATACAATTTCCAAATGGTGTTGTCATAGATTGGTTGGTATTAATGAATTTGCTACATTACGAAAATGATCAAGGAATTTATTTCAAAGCATTGGACTTTAAAGACCAATTAATTTCTTTGGATATTCATCAAAGAATGTGTAGTGTAAGTATACGGTAAAAAGTGTCATGCCAATATAAGAAGAGAGATCTATCTAGTAAATGTCACTAAATCATGACCCAGTATAAGATGGTAAGTTTATTAATAATTGGAAAATTGGAAAAATAACCCCACCAGATTTCTAGCATGTCTATTGTCAGTGATTGTGCTTGGATATTGGACGTTGAACCTGTTATTCGCTTAGAAAATCTAACAAGCCAAGACAGATGGCAAGAATTTAATTTGAACATGTTGAAGGACTCATGGCATTCTTATGTTTAATGTTAACATTGTCCGAAACTGTAGGCTTTTGGAGTGAAGGGATGGTAGCAAAGGAACATGTCACAATAGCCTTATTTGTGGAGTGGACACTTAGCCACTGTATAAATATGTAATCAAGTGTGAGTAAACCGATCTCTTGTTGACCAGTCACTCAGAAATCGTGATATTTGCACATGTGCAGGAGAAGAATGTTTTTAATAGGATATTTGCTAGATGTGCGTAGAAATGGACTTTGAAACTGTTTTAATATTTGCTATATCTGTGCATAGAAACGGACTTTGAAGATGTTTTAACAACTTTTTATGAAAATGATGAAAGATGTTCATTGAATAATGTTTTTAAAGATTTGCTACCTACTTACTTAGAAAAGGACTTCTAAGAAAAAAGGTTTAATAACTTATTTATGATTATGAAATTGTTGTCATTGCACTTCAAATATATGCTGCATTGGAAAAATGTAAATATGTGTGTACAACTGTGCGTGATCAATGAGCAAAATACTTTCAAAGTTTTGGCATAACTGGAAATTATTTGTTGTTTATACTAAGTTACTACGGTTACAGTTTTAAACTAAGGAAAGATTCCTATAATCTTTCTATAATTGGACATCAAGAAATTGCCCCTGCATTAGGGAATTAATAAACTCCACTAGAAGCCTGTCTAAGTGAATGGTTGCACCTGTGTCCATATTTGCACACACATAGAAAATATTGATCAGTGGCGGACAACTCTCGTCTGCCTAAAGACAGAATTATCTAGGCCACCAACGAGCCACAAATCGACCAATGGTGTGTTACAGTGTTACTGGAGTACACATGGTACAAATGAAGGATTTTTAAATATAAAATTATAACACCATTGAAAGTAACATGTATACTAAATATTCCATCAAAACTTTCACATTTACTCGATAGTTTTACGTTCACAACAATGAAATCTTCAATGTGATAATCGGATGACATGCACATACGTATTAAATATATAGAGACAATAAGACAAGGATATTTACAACTCGCTCAAGTCATATGTATACACAAGTATACACCAAGCATACACCTACATTCAGATATATTTATATCTATTTGACTTACCATGCACCTATCTACAAACAGTAGCTAAAATGTAAATACTTCAATGTACGTATTATCTAACATCTGTCCATTTGGTGAAGATATGATAGTGCAAAGTTGAACACAATAATATAATATGCTAATCTCAATCGTTCAGTGTATAAAGCATGAAAACATATCACAAGATTTCTATCAGTTTAAACAACATAGTTCTCTGATCAGCTGAAGCAGTACCATATTAAAGCGATTCTAGGTTTCAATCGAGGTATTATATATAATATAATAATATATACCAGCAAATCTGCTGCTCACAAGAAAACCACTGCACTATCTATTGTAAATTTTGAATTTGTTAAGTTACTTTTTTCGGAGACGTATCTTTGGAAAATGTGGCAAGAATGCAAGAATTGGGTAGGAGTGACCAACAGAAGACCAATTGACATTACCAATTTGAGTAGCTCAACTTCGCAACCAGTGACAATATACTAAGCACACACAATTAGATTTTGGAATTAAAGGTGTACACCATTATATGATGTTCACAGTTTTTGAGCACCTTATGATGTGGCTTGCACGGGCTGGGAATATTGGCGTTGATAATCATGGACTTCCGATTCCGTTAAAAGTCCTTTACCTTCCTCAATTACTGGTGCGCTCGGATACGATCTTCCTCTATAAACAATACCGGCATCGCTGGGATCCATTTTGGATTGAGCTTCTAGTAGTTTCTTGGTCGTTTCTGGCTTTTCGCATTTTTCGATATCTGGTTCCTCGTCGGTATCGCAACATGGGAAAAGTTTCATTACATCAGAGCAAAAGTTGCTTTCGACTCTGTTATTAACATGACTGTCGGATTCCCCGTTGAAGGATATATCGCTGATGTCGTATCTAAGTTTGTTGCATATCTCGTAGACTATGTCATCTCGTTTACAGCAACAGAGACTTTCAAAAAGCTCCTTTACTGCATCATACGATTCACCCTTCCACGATTTCCATTCCTTCAAATAGCTCCTCACAATCTCACGTTGAGGTTTGTCTTTGTATGCTTCGACTATATGTTCGTATTTTCCTGGAACATTATGATTTCGGAAGAGCGATTGAGCAAGACTCCAACATTGTCGGTCGATTCTGGACTCAATCTGATTCGCGGATTCTGATAATACTTTCTTGCACAAACTTTCGTCCTTTTCGCACTTGTGTACAATGTGATTCTTTAATTCTTCTAACTGATCTTCTGTCAGCGGTTCTTTCGAGGCTTTTCTGTTCGCCTGCCTCCTCCAGCATAAGATTAGCACAACAATGATAATAAAAAGCAGCAGCAAACCTGTGACAACACCAGCAATGACGGCTACCTTCATGGTTGGAGTTCCCTCCCCTCCTTCTGGTAGTACACTGTTGCAGTCATTCACATCTCTCACTACTGGTCCACAAATATTGTCATACGTTCCATTGCTTTTGCGTTTGGTGCAACGGTTGATTTTCGCACAGTTCTTGAGGGGCTTGCATTTATCAATCCTGTTTCTAGTGTCCGAGAACATCATCTTCTCAATGCATTTTTCACACACGCCAAATTCTCCCTGACCGAGTCCTTTGTCGCACTCTCGGTTGGGAACACATGCTCGTTGATCCTCGTTCTCGAAGTGGAATCCGGGTAGACATTCGCACTTGGCATCTTGGACCGTAGAACCGTAATCCTTGTACTTCATGTAAGGCTTTCCGCATATCTTTCTCAGCCTACACTTGTCTCCCATCCGGTTTTCGTTGGGTTGGAAATACGACAGGCCGCACTGCGTACATTTGTATTCGTCTGGGTCAACGCAGGAAGCAAATGCGTGACCCGGAGGACACTGTGTAAGCCCCTTTTGGCATTTTCCCGGAGGATGCCTCGAGCTGGTAGCCATCTTTACAGCTTGCTTCCCTTCTTCCGTCTAGCTGACCTAGATTGTGACGAAAACCTTAGAATAATGTCTTAAACCTTATGTTCCCTGCAACGCGATTGGTCCGATGTCCGACTGTGCATCACTTCTAGCGCACCTGCCGCGGAGTGATTATCATCAGCCAGTCCGCGGATATCGCCTGCGCCTGTTCTATCGCGTTACCTCAGTCACAAATGTGGCATTTCTTGAAACGTCTTGAGAATAATATCAAAGTGACAACACGTCTGTGTGGCCAACCATCCGTAACCAAAAGCAAAAGCTGCTTCTTCCACCGACCTTCACCTCAAATATAATAATCCGGGTAAAAACCGGACACGCGTTACTGATAACCGTAAAAAGTAGTATCTAAAACGGAATATGATTTTCGCCGATATATTAAACGCGGAAACTGGATGTACACAACTATAATTATTTATATGGACAAATAATAATAATTCTGTTTGGTTGGTATTTTCAAGTATACCTTTATGATATATAGATATATATGATTTGTGTGAACATTTGATAATTATATTAGGCCTAGGCCTATGTTTAAAGGCATAATATCACAGTTGATAGACCTGGATAATGGACAAACGAATTTCGATCTGAGACTAATTGCGCTTG
>JAVCKZ010081803.1:0-12599 GCA_034780755.1 Lepetodrilus elevatus
ATCTTGGCAGATCCACCATTATCCACCATTATGGAAAAGACCCATTGAGGTACGAGCGTATATTTCCGATCCGGAATATCGCGAAGTTGCTACGAATGCTAGCAGTTAGATCCGAGAGAATAATCTGTGGATGTCGCGCGGTTGATCCGATTTGTTCGGACCTAATAGCAAGGCTGACATTGTGGCTGAAACGGACGAATCCTAGTCATCTATTACAGATGGAATGTAAACGTATATGGGCTATTGCATTCTTATATAGAGTAGGCAATCCCAGTGACATCTGACCAGGAATTATGTAGAATTGTATTTCTTAAATTTCAAATTAGCAACAATTTAATTGGAAACTATGTACCGGTATTCATACGCAAAATAATATACTATATAATATAATATATTATCGACATATGCTTATTATATGCACTTCCAGTGAATTAAATTATCAATACATTGCAGCCAACGGGTAACCATGTGATATAATATTACGTTTTTTTCTATTTCAGTTAATAACGTTCATATTTTATTTGTCGGGAATCTGCCAATATTAATAGCATGCAAACCTGACACATGGGTACGAGCGCATATCTCCGATCCGGAATGTCACGAAGGTGATACGTGAGCTAATGTACATGGAAAAGTGGAAGTAGCCCCGAGGTGAGCCGATTGTCAAGAACCCTGTGCATAATTTAACATAGTTAGCATTCTACGAATAACATTTAATATATACCATACATGCATTTTAATACTACTACTCATACTACTACTACTACTAAAGTTCAGGGGCCATATTCTCGAAACGTTCTTACGATCTTCTTAGCCTAAGAACGTTCTTAACTTTATCTTAAGGATACATGTACCATGAGCTAGTCAAGAAGATCCTAAGAAGAATAGGGAGCCAAATGTGCATAGCGCCCACATTCAATGGTTCTGAAGCGTGCTCTCTTGAAGAGACTTGGCAACTGTGAAATTGTTATAGATACAGCTCTCCTAAATTCAGCTGTCATGATCACGTCGTAGTGATCACTGTGATAGATAAGTTAAACATAGATAAATAATGATGTTCAATTGGCTGTGAAATTTCTCCGAGTTCTCTTTCCTTTCTGCTTCCGTGTTTTACCGGAACTATTCAGAGTCAATGGTGGCATGGATTTCTGAAATGATGAAATAAAGGTTACTCTGACAATAACGATTATGATCATACCGATATGTAGAGTCCGATATCTACAAAGTGTAGAGTGCGATATTTAGAACCGTTCAAAATGCCCCTATTTTTAATAGTAACATTTAACGACACTATACTAGTAGGGCGACATTTCTGAAGCTATGATACAAGTACTGACATTATTAAGACGTCGTGTAGGAACAATGTCATACTTTCTGAACCATCAAAATATCGCCCACTATAGCTACTATATGCCCACTATAGCTACTATATACCCAATATAGCTACTATATACCCACTATAGCTACTATATACCCACTATAGCTACTATATACCCACTGTAGCTACTGGTTACAGATGTCGGTAAGTACAACGACAACTTCGGGAAGATTACGATGGTGCCTGATTCTCATAAACTATCGCACAATTCCGCCGTCATTTATATACTTCAATCTGGCAACACACTATTGTATATATTACTTTTGGTAAAGACACATTGGCTAATATCAGCTTGCACAGCCACAATGCTAGGTGTCCTGTTCTAGGATCCTCGCAAAATGATAACAGGATCCTGACAGGACACGTTCAGCTCGGGTGTCCTGGCCCCGAGATTACGAATATATTATTTTCATGGTCAACTCAAGGTTTTATTCACAAATCCCCATATACATTTGGAGCTTGAGCATGAAATCGTACTCAAAAAGTGTCGTAATCTTGAGGCCCGGTTTAATTTTGAGCATGTACATTAGGTGGCATCACCGGGACACCTATCCTATTTTTGCTGTGTTACTAAATCATGCACATACCAGGGTCCGTATGCACAGACGTAGTTTAGTTAAACCGTAGTTTAAGGATCATACCGACAGTGGTATAACTCGTCGCTTAAACCTAGTTTAGCCTAAACTGTGGTTAAACTACGTTTGTGCATACCGACTCTGAGAGGTATATGACACTGTACGGACTTACTGTCGTAGACGTGATGCTGTTCCTCCTAGACTGGCCTCCGGACTTCTCCGACTCGGAGTACGTACTCACAGGACGAAGTAGAGCAGGCTCTTCCAGCAGGTGGGGTGTGACGGAGAAACCACCTGGCAAGTCCCTCATGGGGTCCACTTTAGGGTCGTTCCATGCGGGTCTGTTGCTTTGTGGCATGGTCGGTGTTGGTAGGTTATCTGGTAATATCGAGGCGCCTTTAACAGGATCGGACCAGCTCGGTTCATTTAAACTGAACACGGAGAAAGCAGGTGCGGGTAGCTCCAGAGGGTGACTCCTAGGCGCCACCCATTGAGGCCTGCTCGGGGTGTTGTAAGGGAAGTCCGGCATCCGGTTCATCAACAGATCCAGCTTAGGGTTCTCCCACCGGGGTTTGCTCCTCATGGACTCTGATACTGCCATCAGGTCATCCTCGGGAAGCTCGGGGCACCGCTTCTTCAGCTTATGAGACAATCCCGGTATTTTCTTCTTTGCAGGCAAGGGCGGGTCGTCACTGTGTGCGTGGTGGTACACGTGCTTTGCGGGTTTCCTCTTCCCGCGCTTAGCTTGCTCAGCTTGGTCGGATTCGGTCTGTTTAGCTAGTCGAACCAGGGTTTTTGCTTTAGCGAAAGCTCTTGTTTTCGCTTTGGCTGTCTTGCTAGATTTGGGTTTCTTTTTGGTTGTTTGTTTCGGAGATTGCGACATAGGGTTAGGCGGTGGTTTCATCAACGGGACAATGGCTGCCATTGCCGGAAGTGGAGGAAGAGTGACGTCATATGGTGTCTGGTCGTGGAAATCGTCGTGCATGTATCTGGCTAAAGCATAGTCTCTCTGTCGTTTGTACTCCTCTTCTTCGGGATAGGAGTAGTTGGGTTCATCATTCCCCTGCTCACTGTACAGCCCTTCAGCAATGCCGTTCTCTCCCCACATGTCCGCCTCGGAATTTTCTTTAATCTGCAAGATGTCGGGAGGAGCATAACTTCTCCGAGTATCGACATCGTCATCGACATTCTCTTCTGCTTCTGTGTTTTCTTTGACATTTACATCTTCTTCATGTGATTCCACCTGATCGTCATTGACTAATTCCACTTTTCCACTAACGCGACCTGTATCTGTATTCGCGTAAATATTTCTTTCCATTGAAGAATTGACTTTTTTCTCGTTCGAGCCTATTTGCTCGGAATTTAATTCAATCTCAGTTTCACTCAATTCAACTTTTTCCGATTTCAGTTGGATCACGGGTTGTGTTGTATTTTCATGCGATTGAGCCGTCTTTCCAACCTTTTCCGCAAGAGTTTTGACGTTTTCATTCAATCCAGTTTTATCAAGATGCGATTCGACGTTCTCTTCATTGGATCGAGACATACCAATATGCGTTTCTAAAGTCTCAGCATCACGGTGCAGCTTCGCTGCATCATTGTCTACCCTAGCTGCATCATTGTCTACCTTAGCTGCATCATTGTCTACCTTATCTGCATCATTGTCTACCTTAGCTGCATCATTGTCTACCTTCTCGGCGCCACTGTCTACACTCGCTGCTTCACTATCCACATTCCCTGCATGCTTCGCTTCATCATTGTCTCCTTTTTCTGCATCATGTTCTACATTCGCATCATCTAGTGTTAACATATCTTTATCATTGTCTAACTTGTCACCATCAGCTTCCACTTTACCAGCAACATGGTGAACACTGTCTGCACTGTCGACCTTCTCCACATCATGTATTAACTGATCTGTATCATTTTCTAACACTTTCTTATCAGCTTCTAACCCCCCAGCGTCAGATTTAGCATTTCCAACATTATTTTCTTTCAACCCCGCGTCATCGCTAATGTTCTCAAGATTATGTTCGACACCATTCTCAGTTGAGTTCGTCTTGTCCGTGGTCGGCTTACCCTTTTCGATATTCACACCATTCTTCGCTTTCTTTTTCCGGCGGGTTCTGCCGATTGTCATCAATCCGATAACACCCGCCTCTACCTCAGTGTTGTGCTTACTTGCTTTCATTTTCTTTATGACCTTTGCCTTGACAACGTCGTCCTCGGGTTTACGAGTCTCTTTGATGATTGCTTCTCTCGGTGCTGGGTTGGGACCGTACATGGGAACAGAACTTGGAAACGGATTAGAAACTGAAAGTGGCTCGGGACCATATGTGGGAACGTCAACAAGAACAGGACCCGGACACGGATTCAAACCCAAGGGTGACTCGGCGTCGTACAAGGGACCGTCATCGGGAACTGGAACCGGACATGGAACCGAAACCGAAAGTTGTTCTGAACCTGGAGTCGACACAGGTTCTGGTGGAAGTTCGCCAGTACTTTCATCGAAATCTTCCACTTCCGGTTTCGGATTAATTGCTTGGCGAGACGTCCTGCTACACTTGCGCATTTTATCCTTAGTTTTACACTTGGATGTCTTCCTCTGCGGCGGACCCTCTTCCGTGGTCGCGTTGTCCTGTTTACATTGCTCGCTGTCCCGCTTATTTTGCTCGCTGTCCCACTTAGTGTGGTCGACGTCGGGGAGCGCGGCGGACAGCTGAGACATACAGCGTTCATGTAGAGACATGCCGACCACCGGCAGGATGTCCGGAGCCATGTCCCTGGGAGTCTGTCCGCTCTGTGACGTCGGACACCGGCCAACTTCAACGTCAACAGAACTGTCAAACCGTCGTAAACTGTGTCCACCATTTCTGGAAGAATGGTGTCCTGAAACACAGCGAATGTCTATTCAAGCATATCTCAGTGCACATGCAACCAAACATATTAATTAGACCGTATACATCGTTTTGGTTTGTTGTTTTCTGAATATATTGATAAGATGGTGTTCAGAAATCCTGTTCATCATAATTATGTGGATTTCTTTTTTAATTTAAGTTTTCTTAATGTATTTACATGAAGTGGTTAGATATGACACTCTTCATTAGATGTGTATTTTTATTTAATTTAGGTTTTCTGAATGTATTGATATGAAAGGTTCAGAAATTACAATTTTCATCAGTTATGCGATATTTTTAGATCCGTCTAAATATCAAATAAAATTAGTGGCCTGCGTATCGAAAAGAAATACACTAGTACATACTTGTCTGAAGTTCAGCGGATTTGTCCTTATGTCTATGATTTCTTCCGCTGAAAATAATATTTGAAAATAATTATTTCATGAACATAAAACAATATACGGTAATACGAATACAACTTTAATACCTAGCATTTAGAAACGCTACGCGATTTATATAAATTTATTCAATACATGTGCTCATCATAGGAAAGAACGCAAGTCAATATTACCGATATTTCAAATACGCAATCGAATTAAAGGCATAATATCACAGTTAATAGACCTGTATAACGGACACACGAATTTCGATCTGAGACTATTTACGCTTGATTTATCCACCCAACAGTTGTTATTTACTGATGTACTTAGTCCACAGTAGTCAATAGTTATCAAAATATTCATATTTTATATGAATACATGTATATGAAACGTTCCGCTATTTATCTTGTCTTTGATGCATCACTGTTCTAAGAAGGAATGAGAGCAAAGATTAGAGTTATGTCCCCTTTGACGTTACCGTTGCGTATTATATATTTAAGTCGTATCACTAAGTTATGTCCCCTTGCATTGATATAACAAAGCAAATAACAATACCACTATATTCAGGTTGTCTATCAACTGTCTATCGGGGTTTGCAGTGGATATTTGTCAACCACACAGCGGTGGAAAGGTATTTGGAAGTCAAAACATGATTTTTTTGGTATGTCAAGTGAATGTATTTTGCGGTTGTAGCTACGAGTCCAAAACAACCATAAATATCTGTGATATTATGCCTTTAACTTTATCTTGGTGCGGATATGTGACACAAACATCTATCAACCTCGGTTTTTGTTGTATCCTTTATCGCGATGACTTTCGCAGCAAAAATAATGAAGTGTCATTTTCCAGGATCCTAACAGAATCAAACAGGATCCTGACAGGACACTTTCACCGCGGGTGTCCTGCATATCTTTGAGCATCCACATCATCATTCCCAGGACACCTAACAGGACACCTAACATGCGATAATACCAATAAGGAACCAATCAAATCGTATGTATCAATACAAGCAAGAAGAAAGTTCGCAATCGGCCATATGTAATAGACTATAAGACAAGATGACGGTGATGTAAGGGGCACATATTAAACAAGATGGCGGTGGTGTAAGGGCCACAGCTAAGACAATAGGCCTCAAACCACAATTAATGTCCTTTTTTGTTTATAACAATTTAGCACAAACTGCAACATGCATAGTAAAAATACTATTATGACAATATTATTCGTTCATTGCTTAATCTTTTCCTTACAGTTGGGTACACATTGGTAAAAATGTGAATGGGTTATGAAGGACTTCGTAGCTAGCTACTGCTAAGGTAAACAAGGTCATGGTCGCTGTGGACCAATTTACTCCCGTCAGTCCTGATATTTGACACACGTGCATATAGAGCCAGTGCACACTTTACTGCAATATATAGTGAAATGAAGCCATCCTTGAGATACTATGAAGTATCTCGTGGTACAAGGGGTACAGGCAAGACAAGATTGCGGTTATCCAAGGATCATATGGGCGCAGGAAAGACATGGCGGATGTACTTACAAGCCGTATTTCTTGGCTACAAAGAACACCCCGAGACAAAGGAGGCAGGCCGCGAGGACGATGCACGCAGCTTTAACCGCCCATCCGGTGGCGGAATTGCGGCTAGACATATCCTCATCCGGCACTTCCGTGCGGGTTTCTAGAAAAGAAAGAACAAGAAAACAACTAAAACAAGCAAAGACAAAAACATTCCAAAACAAAATAAAAACATAAAACATAGCCACACGACCAATGTACTGTTATGAACACGTGGCGGGTATACGTGTTTTATATTCCCCCACGGAGATACATTTGTATTCCCCCCTCTCAGTTTCTCAATGCGGGATACACAGGATAGTAGCATGATCACGTGAACCAATCAGATCAAACCATTTTACATGAAAACACGATGCCATTATTAACGTGTATCCTCTGAGAAGATACTATTAATATGCTGTTCTAAAACAATTGCTATGTTGAGTATATTAGTCGGCTATTCTGTTGTACATACCTGTATAGTGGGTCTTGGAACGAGCCCGATCTGCAAGCAATACACAGGCATTCTAGTTAAATGGTACAGACCAGTAGTATCTATATTGTAGGAGCATTGTCAGTTTCTAAAGTCAATTAAAACACATTAATGTTGACTGTAGGCCACCCAGCAAAATACACCTACAGCATTGATTAACCTGATATCCGCTGCTGTCAATAACACGTGCCCGGATAGACACCACAGCGAGTGGTTATAGTAAGGAGGCTGGTAGTCCGGCAGCCAAACGTAATGAATACAATATTTTCTTGAAGGCCCGTCTACACTATCCACATTTCGACAACATTTCAGCAACATTTGTAATCCGACACCGTGTATTCCAAACGTTTCCCAAATGTTTATAGTTTAGACGGGGCAAAAGGTTCGGCAGCATGTATCGCAACATGTATCTAACATGTTGCTGAAATAAATATCGAGAGATGTTGCCGAGATTGATCAATAAGAAGTCAGCTTTACATCAGCTGACCTACCTGAAGCATGGGAGCTGTTCTTATAGATCTGTAGGTCAAATCATGCTTTTCCCAAAAAAATGATTTTTGCGGGAAAGTAAAAACTATTGTTTTTCTATTTATTTCTTTATATAAAAACATAGTTATATTTCTAAATGTCCTTTTTTTGTGCTTTACTGCTTACAAAGTGATTTCCTCCTCGTGTATATCCCAAAATGTTGCATAAGTGCAAAAGTCATTTCGCCTAGGGCTGGCACAAATTGTCAAATACTCAAGTTTCCTCCCAAATCCTACTTTTCCGCTTATTTTTCAATAACATTTCAACAACATCTCGACGATATGTGTCCCAACATGTTGCCGAGATGTTGATAGTGTAGACGGGGTACATTAATGTATCGCAACATGTGTCCCAACATGTTGCCGAAATGTTTATAATGTAGACACAGCTTTATTCTAACCACGTGAGCAATCAGATCAGCGTGAATTGGGTCTAGGTCCGAAGAATAGGCCACCGCTCTAAACCCTAATTTAAAAATAATAGTAATAACAAATATTTGCATCTTATTAGCATGACAGTGCCTATATCGTGTGTAGTAAAAGTAAAGGAAACGCACGTACCGTTGCACGCGCAACACGGAGTTGACGTGGTGGGGCTTGACGGTGGATAGGTACGTGGCATGGTGGTCGTAGTGGTAGTCGTGGTTGTAGTAGAAGTAGTGGTTGTTGTTGGTGTCGTTGTTGTTGTTGTGGTTGTTGTGGTTGTGGTGGTGGGGGTTGTAGTAGTAGTAGTAGTGGTGGTAGTAGTAGTAGATGTTGTCGTTGTAGTAGTAGTAATTGATGGAGTTGTCACCTTTGCTGCCGTAGTACATTTAGTGATATAAACGACTCCTTGCGTTACAAATTCCGTCGTCCTCACGGCGGTTGTCGTCGGCGTGGTGGTGGTGGTCGTAGTCGTGGTGGTGGTCGTAGGCGTGGTTGTTGTAGTCGTAGTCGTGGTTGTTGTAGTTGTAGGAGTGGTTGTAGTCGTAGTGGTAGTTGTTGTAGTAGTAGTAGTAGTTGTCAGGCGTGTCGTGGTCTCCGTTGACGTCGTAGTAGGTGTTGTCGTAGTCTCGGGAATGCAAGCTGTGAATCGAACTACCGCGAACGCCGTCGAGACGTGAATGCCGTCAGTAGCGTTCATCGTAATTACGTCGATAGCGTCCTTGAACTGGTCGCGTTTGGAGTCGGAATTGACCTTTAACGTGAACGTCCGGCCGTCTTTGTACACACCGTAGTTCTTCGACCCTGCTCCTTCAACGTGGCATCGGACTCGACTTCCCTTGTCAGGGTCCACGATGGAATACTTTAAGATAGGCGTCCGTTGATCGTGACGACATTTGTACTCCGCCCTGTAGAGGGGCTGACTGAACTCGGGACTGTTATCGTTGACGTCGTTGAGGATGATGATGAGACTGGCCTCCGTTGTTTTAGCTGGAGTGTCAAGGTCGCTGGCAGTGACGATTATCTTGAAGTTGGCCACGCCTCCCGTCCTCTTGTCTCTGTCCATGTGTTGAGCCACACTAAGCTGACCGCTGAAGGCGTCCATGTTGAAATAGGCCTTGGCTTCGTTTGATTTGCTTTTCCCTGTAGATAGCAAAGACGTTGTGCCACAGTTATTTATATCCTTAATTGCTCTTGGATTTTAATTAAAAAACTCAAAAATTGATTGTTTAAATTTAGTCACACTACATATTAATAACATGTGTATACTTCCCAGGGGGTTGAGAGGGTAAAATGTGTAATACAATGAACAGGGAAATATTATTGTCATGTTCTTGGACCAGCAACTTGTATAGAAATGACACATTATGAATAAAGATTGTTATTATTATATTATTATTATTATTATTGTTACTACTACTACTACTACTACTACTATGAATTTATTATTAATGAATTCTATATTTTCAAGCTCTTTCACTCTGTCTAGACGCGCTGTTATATAGCATACACTGGTATATTATTATGATAAGCTGCTACTCACAAAATGGTCTAGGGCGGAAACTGTAAGCAATTCTTCCCGCCAAGCCTTGATCCTTGTCCTCGGCCTTGGCAGTGAAGAACACTGTGCCCGGTGCTAGGTTCTCGTCTATGCGGATGGTAGAGAACTTGTTCATTTTCACGATAGGGGAGACAAACACGGGTGCGTGCAAGTTGGCGAAGGACGCTGATTGAAGGGGAGGTTTGGGAGTTTTTGGAGAAAGCTGGAAGAAGAAATCGTCCTAGTGATGTGATTAGGAGAGAGAGAGAGAGAGAGAGAGAGAGAGAGAGAGATAGATAGAGAGAGAAAGAGAAAGAGAAAGAGAGAGAGATGGGGTCGGATGAAGGTAGAAAGATAAAATAAAGAGATAGAGAGATCGTCGAGGAAGACATACAGAGAGATAAACAGACATAGCTACAGACACAAAAAGGTATACTCTGCATTGAGAACTATACAATGTACATTGAGATAGAAGGGTAGACAAGACGACTGTCTGCAGCAATGTGCTGTGCTGAATAACTCAAGTCTACACTTTATAAGTACTTATAAGTACTATCCTCATGTAATTAAATTAGTTAGATTAATTAAATACGGGATGCGTATGTTCCCTTAATATCTCTGTATGTTAATAACACAATGTAAATTTATACATTCTCCATATCACTGTATGTGATTTTTATGAGAATAAAACTCTGTTCTGTTCTGTTCTGTTGTCTTGGTTTGTTAAACACGTGACATGTGTGGTTCCAGACCTTGACCAGAACCACAGCTCTGGAGGTGAAGGAAGTCCCAGAAGGATGACTGTCTGTGGCCGTGATGAGTAGGTTGATCACTTCCTTTTTGTCCTTCAGCTGAGTGAGATCCGCCATCAAACAGTTCCCCCTCAGACTGAAGATGTTGCCAATGTTACCTTCCAATATTGCCAAGGTTGCCTCCTTGCCCAGGTCTGGGTCGTGTGTTATGAGAGTCTGAATACACGAATCTAAAAGTAGATAGACGGGAATTAAACGGGGGTGATTATATGTTAATTAATGCCATCGTAGTTTGGTTATCTTAGGATCGGCGTGCATGAAGACTAGCCACTGGACAGATCTTTGTGACATCCTTCAACACGGTTTCAGGATGTTTCAGGATGTTTCAGGGTGTTTTGCTAACATGGGATCCAGTCCGAATTCGCTATCGAAATATTTATTTAGAATGCATTTGCAAATTGATCAATCGCTTTAATAATGTTGTTTTACTGGGGGATGTTTACTTGTCGGAATACTGTACAGTATCTGTACTCTAAAACTTACCTCATTTATAAACATTTAATTTCATCATGACATTTATCTAATATTTACTTTAATTAGTATTCCTTATTTGGAATGTAGGCACACATACAAGTTTCGCTTTAATCAGTATTACAATCATATATACTAATTGTTAATTATTTATCACCTGTCTGATTGTCCTGTAGATGGACTTCGTACATATACTTCTCGAAGGAAGGCGGATTGTCGTTGACATCAGCAATAATGATTGAAAACGTTCTGCTCGTCGTGGAATTGCCCAGGTCCGTCACCGTCAACGTCACCTTGTCTAGCGTGCTGACTCCATTCTCTCCGTCTCGGTCAATCCTGGCGTTGACCTTTAGGACGCACGAGCGGGGGTCAAACTTCAGTAGCGTTGTACCTGCACGTGCAGTAAAGTGAATCAGCACCATCTGCACAGTCTATAGCATGAACTCAATAGGTGGCGCAGTCTATAGCATGAACTCAATAGGTGGCGCAGTCTATAGCATGAACTCAATAGGTGGCGCAGTCTATCACAATCAGTGTTCAGAATTACTGCTGGCCCGGCCATTTCTCCCAATGCTAAAGGTATACTAAGGGCCTGTAGAAATTCACGTTTTTTGTAAACATTTGTTATTTGTATCATTATTCGTGCCAGTAGGTTTCCAGCGGTAATTTCGAACACTGATCACAATGCCCTAATATATATCAATGCGTAGCATTTATGGGGAAATCATTTTAGTATTTCCCTTCAGCTTCTATCAGTTCCATGTCCTGGGAGCCAGTATTTATTTGGTACATGAACCCACGTGTACTAGCCCATCATATCAGACACCCGCCCATTATTTCAGACACAAACTCACAATATCAGACGCATACCAATTATACCACTCACAACTATCATACCATACTTAACGCCACCACATCAGACGCATACCAATTATACCACTCACAACCATCATATTATACTTAACCCCACCATACCATGCGCAAAACTACAATACCAGACACATACCCAATCACAATCATTATACCAGACATAAACCCATCATACCAGACAAAACACACGTCAAGTTGTCGCCTTCGTCGGCGTCGGTAACTTCAAAGAGGCGACCGACAACGGACTCCATCGGCGCCTCTTCAGGAAGGGACAGCGGAGGGGCGTGCAGCGTGATCTTTGGGGCCTCGTCGAACACGTTGATGACGTCTACGAACAGGGTGAAGGTCGACTTCGACATAGGACCTCGGACACTAACATACAGGACACGTACATTACTGCTATGCCCAAGTCCGTATACTGATGTTGGTGCAAGCATGTCGCTTTATTGCATGGACATGGATGATTATAATGATCTGAGTAAGGAATACTGTCATGTTCTCCTTGGAAGTGTGCATACATGTAATCTATGAATAATAATAATAATAATAACAATAATTTTAATGATAATAATTAAATAATGATAACGATATTACTACTACTACTACGACGACTACCACCACCACCACCACCACCACCACCACCACCACCACCACTACTACTACTACTACTACTACTACTACTACTAC
>JAVCKZ010081814.1:0-12599 GCA_034780755.1 Lepetodrilus elevatus
CTCTCTCTCTCTCTCTCTCTCTCTCTCTCTCTCTCTCTCTCTCTCTCTCTCTCTCTCTCCATCCCCCTCTCTCCCGTCTATCATTCTCTCCATCTTTTTATCTCTTTCTATCTTTTCGATCTGTATCTCTTACCTCTCGCAACCACATCATCCATCCAACTTTCTCTCTCTCTTCCCCTCTCCCCCTCTCCCCTCCATCTTTTTATCTCTTTATCTCTTTATCATCTCTTACCTCTCGCAACCACATCATCCATCCAACTCTCTCTCTCTCTCTCTCCCTCTCTCTCTCCCTTCTCTCCTCTCAGATTCCCGTGCCTGATGCAGTTAACACCCGTCTACCCTCTCTCTCTCTCACACACAGTACACGGGTAGTCGCCCAGGGTGATTTATTACCCTTGCGTGCTAACTCTACATTACAGCTTATGTTTCGTTTTGTCTTACCGGGCGTGTATTGTGGTCACTTTAGAAATTGTGCAATTTTCAAATTTCTGGAGTTAGAACCGGGGCCTGTAAGCGTGATGTGTTACGTTGGACGTGTTGAAATCACCAATGAGGTGAAACGACAGACGGGTGACTCTGTGATAAAACTAAGATAACGCTCTTGCTACTGGAAATGCGATAAATTGCCTTTGTCTTGGCCCCAGCTTAGGAGAAGGTGTAGGTTCGCGTGACTACTCGTATAATTGCAGAATATCACTTAGTATAGCGAAACACTACAATTTAAAGATTCATTTACGTATGCAATTTTATGGTATTTCGTTTGATGAGTGATGTTTCAAAGTCTGAGCTATCTCGGCCACTCCGTCCATCGTGTCACGTAACCCATATCGCTAACTATTTGAAATCCCATAGATGATAATTGTTGGAATAGATCTTTTATTTACAATACCGGGTTAATGTGCGAACGTATTTCCAGCTAAATTCCTGTAAGCTACATAATAAGCAAGCATTTCATGTCAAAAGTCATGTGACTCTGAATACCCCACATGCATTCGTCTTTACTTAGAATATTCTGCGTTTTTTTTTTTTATAATAAAGATTTAAGTTAGTTTATTATTTTAAGGCAGCGTCCCCTCTATATCTCCACTATAAACAGACGGGCGTGAGGTAATATACATAATATGTAAAGGTTTTAAAAAACCATTGAACTTTTGCATATCTATACATTCCTGTTTACATTCGACTAATGCTGTTGCTTTTAATAGTGTATGACAATACAGAACATTACGGTCCTGTATGTAAAGCATGACCACTAGACCTAATTTAGTTATAATTGAATGCCAATAACGAGTGAATAACCTGGTGTACAAACCTCTTCCTTTAACATAGGAGAAGATACAAAATCACGGTATCTATTCATGAGGCTCTTTTTCATTAAAATACCATACCGCCCTCATAGTGGCTAATCAGTGACAAGACAGATACGAAAGTGCTATGGTCCCCTCGTAGATATAGCTAATAGCTCCATGAACCGATACCCAGACAATTAAATATTATCAACGCTATACTTCTCACACGGATCAGAGGTAAGAGGGTATTCTTCACAAATCTCGAATAGCGGCTTGTATCGTATTTCCTATAGAAATATCTAAGGAAAATAAACCCAACAAAAGCTTCTCAACTTAACACGACTTTCAACGGTAATCTGATATATATAAGTCATCCATGACATGTTCCGTTCGAATTTGACGTTATAAATGTGGATTTAACATACCCGAGACAGATAGTGATAGTTATATATCCCGAAATTTCAGCCACCTTGGAGCGTGCAATAAATGAAGATGGCCGTGGTTGTTCGCAGGGGACTATCTGGAAAATGGGATATCATAATACCGACAGTGTGCCTTTAATCCTGCGTACCTGCTGATTATTGCACCTGTGATTTATGCGACTTCGTTAAGAGGGAACGACACGTGACTTTAGGGTAGAGGGTGGATGTGGTGGTTTGGATTTAATAAGGTTTGAATGGTAGTTTGGCTTTGATCGATGATAATTGGATACACATTAACAATTGGATCAACTTGTCTCAAATTGTAATTGCAATTCTACGATCTAGTAAGTATATAATGTATTATCTTTAAATTGTGCAAGGAAATAAAAACAATCACAGCAATGTTATTCCTAAAGCATTTAGAGAAAGTATTTTTAGTACGATTTTAGTACGATTTTGAAATCTTAATATACATTTTTGTATTGAAACAGACGAAATCTCCTGCTTATCATCAGACCAGACAACAGTGGGTATATAATTGTTAATATATACGTATACATGAGCATATGGTCATCAATATCTGTCAATCACAGACTTCCATCTCCCCTCAACATGGATATTATATCATCAATACCCGGATGTATAGATGCATGAAAGCTTGGAACCCGATTCGCTCACTCGGGGAAATATGTG
Organism: Lepetodrilus elevatus; assembly: GCA_034780755.1. Classification (NCBI taxonomy): domain Eukaryota; kingdom Metazoa; phylum Mollusca; class Gastropoda; order Lepetellida; family Lepetodrilidae; genus Lepetodrilus; species Lepetodrilus elevatus. The sequence continues at coordinate 2,405 of JAVCKZ010081814.1, forward strand.
CAATTTAATTGCAGCCCCTAGCTGCTAGTACTGACTGAACCAGGGGAAATAAAACGAGGTGTATTCATAGTCGTATTAGGAATCAATTTTACAACTCTTCTGTAGCACTTGAAACGGACGACCACCGCAATTTGCCATTAGACGGAAGACGCGACTGCACACCTGTTCTAGCTCCAGGCATTGATTCCTTACCAAACACAAGACAATAATCATTAGGAAAATTACTAGGTGACCTAATTATAAACATTTTTATTGCTCGTCGCTCCTGTCATCTTCGCTTTAAAAGCTTATATTCACCAGAGTAACGAAGAGATCGATTTGGTCAATGTTTTTACCTGGAAACATGGTAATGCAGTGCGCGTACCTTTTCTATTTAGGATGTTCTGATGTTAATATTACTATATGTGTACCGTGTACGAGGTAGATCAGAAAGATTTCATGCTTACTGTTTAAAGTCCTATAAATACAGTATTTCTCACAACTTATGCAACTTATGCAAATACAGGAATACATTAGGAAAATACCTTTATGACCATGAGAACAGTATTACTTTTGTTAATTCTTTTACAATAAGATGGCACGGGAATTAAATGCATTGGGTAAATACAATAATGTAACTTTTGTAAATACAGAAATACATTAGGAAATATCTTTATGACCATGAACACGGTATTGCCTTTGTTTCATTTTCACAATATGATTGCACGGGAATGAAATACATTAGGTAAACACATTACTATTATTATATAATTTAAAGTTATATTTAATTTAACTTAGAGATAGAAAGTCAAGAAAATTGAGATTGTCACAAATTACGAATACACCACAATGTATGATTGTCATTTTGTACGCCGTCGGGAAGTTCACCTCGACAAACACTCGTCAGTCGTCAAGATGTCCAAGGATAGACCTTAGGGCATGAAGCCATCTTATGGACTGGGTGGTGGGATACGCGCCTACGTCACTGGTTGCGATTATTACGGCAAAATTCACAAAAAATATATAAGAACAGAAACATAGCATGTCAACTAGGAATCATAAATTGTATTTAGTTGTTAGAAAACACAAATGAGAAAGAATCTACGGGAGTCTGGTTGCACCGAGCACTTCCTGTTTGCGCTGATGACACAGTGACCAAATTTCAGAAGAATCGGAGTCACAAACGCCCAATAGCGACGTCACCGACGGCATTTGACGGCAGAACGCCAGAAGAGCCGCCGATTCTCTTCAGACTAATGATGTGTCTTCGATTGATCTGTGTGGTTATCTGCATGTACACTGCTCACACCACGTTCCCGGCGTCTGTGCTAAACATTGACAGGAATCCCACACAAATTACGATGTCTTATTAGCATCAGTCTTGTTGATTTATTGCAAATTAGAGAAACGGTCAATACTATTAAGTGATGACTTTTCAATGACAGAAGAAATGCGATCTGATTTCTTGATTTTAATGGGAAACAAATATGATTGGACAAATTAGATAATTAGTCAGTTAGAAATTAGAATAGGCGTCAGAGAACTAATATAATGGTGATTTCGATGTAATAATATTTTAATTTCAAAATATTCATATTATCTAATTTTACTCTGCGTTACAGGGATTTCGTACGTTACAATGAGGAATAGACATTCAATGTATTTTTGTTTGCAGGTGGAGAATGACAGATGGGTATAGATTTGTCTAAGAACATGTCGATAGCACGTATTTAATATTATCTGCATGTATGTGTAATGAGTTACTGACAATCACAGTTTAAAAAAAACTACAATACATCTGTTGAGATCGATGCTATTAACTATTAATGAACTATATGACGCTAATTGTTTTATCTTTGGAACAGTTTGTATATAATACCATTGTCTATGCACTGGTGTGTTATGTAATATAAATTGTATTTTGTTTCAAATGAAGTAGTTTTCCCACATGGTTGCAATCTAAATGCACGGTAGAAAGGTGCACTGTATGGTATAAATTTGTGTGCATTTAGCTGTTTTAACTAAATTTATTGATGATTTACATTGTTCATCTTTCACTGCATTGTGCACAATTCTGTACACAATTCTTAACTGAGGAATATGACTTTTTTTTCTCTCGGATTATGTTCGTATTTATATGAGAATGATAGTGGAAATAAATTGTGGTATGACCACGTTTAACGTAAAAGAGCATTTTGCATTTTGTATGTATAGTTTCCACTATTTCTTAAGTTACAATGACGAAGTGAAATTCAATTCTCTACTTTTGCATGATACTAGAGGATGGTACGTGTGTATAACACATATATAATATAATGTCGATGTTATCACACTTATATATCTTAATTTGTTTTCAGTGATTGGCATTCACAGTTTTTTAATGTGTGATATTGCTCAACTAGGAACTATACTTTAATAAATAAAATAAATACAAAATTAATAAAGTAACTCCTTTAATTAGCATGCGTAAATTAATTGTTTTCTCAGATCAACATGTACTGACGTGGATCCCATAACTGTTAATGAACATTACGGAGCTACTTATTTTATATTGATTTAAACATATTTTGATTCAGCAAAGAATAAGGATTGGTAAACAAGCTGTATAGTACAGCTTATTTCAATTGAACTATTGAACCGAACTAACTCTTGGAACGGTTTGCTCTGTTAAAATATACCGGATTCATCCCAAATTAAACACGAGGAGGCTTTCCAAGACAATGCTAAGACGAGGTTTCGTCAGAAATACGTGGATATTTGAAATGGTCGGCCATTACGACGAATCGGTACGAATGAGCGTTATACAGAGGGGGTAATCCTAGAGTACCTGGACCTTGTTTACGGGGGAGGGGCAATGAGAAGGGGGCATGTGTACCTGGAATCAACACGGCGGCAGCGACGTGAGAGACGGCCTCGTACTCCGTTGCCCACGACTTCGTCCTAAACAACCTAGGACGTGTCAACACGTTTTAGTCGTAGCTGCCATTGGCGAGTGCGAAGGTGGAGTCGAAAATACTGAGCAATATGGAAGTTGCTATCTTGGTGTTTGTTGCCAGTCAATAGCCAGTGCAAATGTCGTCGCTACATTCATCTTTACGACGAAAAATGTTAAGCTTTAGATTTAGAATTTTAGACCAAGGACACGTAGATGCATAGTGTTTACATTCAATAACGTTTATGCATCTGTTATATATACATATATGTTTCAATATACCAGAATTTTCAACAAGAATGTCCAATGGTGATTACGTTTTAACATTAAGTAGCCTACATCTATTATATTAATTATATAATTCAATATAAGTGAAATTATAAGAACTGCTGTGCGCATTGAACACTTAATGAACATTACGGTAGGTATTTGAACAAGCGTTAATACTTCTTACATCACTTAAATGATGTGGCCGGCTTTAGAGAGATCGGTGTCTGGGACACCATTGTAGACGATGTTCGTCACTGTCATACAAAACCTGCATCAGTATTATATATGTGGAACCATTTTGTGAAAACGTAAACAGGTCAGTCCGAATTGCTGACAAAACCAACGTAACACTTCTAACTGGGAGTTTTAATTCCATGCTTGAATTTTTGTATTTTGCGATACAGTGTCAAACTCGGACTTTAGGCAGGTTTGTCGAGCAATTACCACGTTCCCAACCAGTCACGAACCCTGACCAGGCGATTAAGAATTGGCGAGGAAAACCGTCCAGGGATGTGTGGTAGATGAGTTGTTACTAGGACATAAGCCTAGCATAAACTAAACACCAACAAACCTAAACAAACAGTAATTTTTTCTGTACTTTATCTACAGGTCCACAGGTTGACTTTACGTTACACATCAGAGAAATATACGCTAGAATGTGATACGGACAGGGGCCTTTGTGAACGAGGAATGTAATGGACAGTATTCATACCAGTGGGAATTTAAGCTAGAGTGACTTTCGTTTCAGGAAACTCATTAGTTAGCATTAAGAAATTGGAAGCGATTAGAAATAGATATTTCCAAATTAAAGGTAAAGTGACATACAAGTATGGTTTATTAATAAGTTCATATACTACTGCAGCCTGTCGTTTAGATGATGCCAATGAAATGGAAACATACATTTCAACACTATACTACCATTACTTGCCTATTCGTATCTAGAAAACAAGACAAGCTTGGCATACCGAATACTAGTAATACTAGTATTGATTGTAATAAAAAATACATTTAAATATTTACCATTTTATCACTAATCCTAACATTAACTTTCAACATCAGGCTAATTACATTATAAACAAGAAAATCCCAAACCCAACAAAACAATTCAAAGTAAACATTTTGAAATTACACCTGGGTATTTTTAAGTAGACACATTTGCAAATACATATCTCGTGTTCCTTATGGACAAGGCAAGGCTAGGGACTAGTGCAAGCAAATACGGGCTACACGGAAACCAGGTTTCACGAGGCCATACATAGCTAGCGGGGATTAGGGGGCAGTGCAGGAACCCGAAAACGGCAGTCGTCTTCAGACTGCAAGATTACATCCAAAGGTGTTTGCTAAACTGCTGGCAAATGCAGCTTCATCTCAAAGAAGAAAGAACGGTTTATACGGTACAAATTATAACAGCTATAGTTGTGTACCCCTTGGGTTGCCGTTGATACTAAGAACTGGATACAGTTCTATTATACAGGAAGTGGTCTAGCATATAACATGGTCTAGCATATACATGTATAAGAACATGTATGTACGGAAGAACCTTGCCACTATTTTGTCAAATATCTTTGAGGATTATCGAACGATCGAACATTAGGTTCAACGTACTCTTCTAGTAAATTCTTATCTGGTCATCAATGTGGGATCATTCCTAATAAATAATAAACTGGGGGGTTTCAATACTGCAGACTTTGCAGTAAGTTCTGTGACTTCTCCTACCACGTATTTCCAGACCGCCGAACAATGCGATTAAGATGGAGGAATTGCACAATTTGATAACACTCTAAATAGTAGTCCTTCTATGGTATATCGTCTAATCTCTGAGAAGAGAATAGTACAGTCTACTACTACTAACCTTATCAGTCTGGGTGCAGTAATGGTTATGACAAACACCAGTGAACACACGAGTCAACTCAATGGTATTATTAATATGACCTCAAGATTACTAAATCTTTTTGAGTAGGAGTTTATGCTCAACTCAAAGTTTTGCTCACAAATCCATATATAAACTTTGAGTTTGAGCATGGAATCCTACTCAAAACGTTTCATGATCTCTTGGCATGATTATATATAAGACAAACATATAGATCTACTAGTAATTCATATTTAACATTTAATATAATTGAAATATTATTTTTTATATATTATTGTTTGAGCAATACACGCTTTGCTGAAGCATATACTATAGTAACGTAATATACTATAGTATACCATATATACAAATAAACCTGAGAAAGTCATTATGAGTCATGTCGTCAGGAATGTAGTTTGTCTCAAGACCAAATTCAATGAATTTATATTATACTGACTTCCAAGGAACTTTTCTTTTTGCTCACAATACTGAAAGTATTGAGCTGGTCTTGTTTGAGTCATTATTATTCACTGGGAGGTAGAGATGTGCGAGGCACCACCCATACATGACGTCACATATAATCAGCAATATCATATTATATTCAGTGTATATGACGTTGTACCTAAAATAACATCTTCACCAAAACTACATGTTCACGTAACATTTTATGAGTGTAATGCCACTATTATCAGGAGTCTTTATAACAAACGTTACAACGATGTACGCTGGAATGGCAATTACAAATAAAATAAAAATATGAAAAATAAATACTAAATAAATACAGCTAGAATATCTACTCTACATAAATACAAATAAAATGAAAAGTTTTATCTGTATTTGCCAAAGAAAATTAAATATCAACTATGGGAGCATATGCAATACTATTTATGCTATTGTCTCTGGATATAAGGGCCATCAACTGACACTTCCGGTGTTCATTGTTGTAGACATCACTTTCCATGTGAATCCCCTGCAAGAGATGAATCAGCACGTGGATGCTGCATAAAACATCACTTACCATTCAGGATGTAGTCTACTACAACGGCATCTTCTTCCTTACAGGCGATTGCATCAAAAGTAAGGCCAGTACACATGTGCAGGCCCCCGATTAGTTCGGGCATGGTGCTTGTTTCTGAAATACATAAGTGAAAAGATCATGTTTGAGTTCGTAACACTACCCCGTTAGCCAGAACCCTTTTCTCACGATGTTAAAGATATCCTAAGGACAAGTAGAAATTCAAGATTTTGTAACAGATTTGTTATTTGAATCCTTATTGGGGCCAATAGCTTTGACAGGTAAAGTTCTATCCCTGCTGCCTATATGTTGTTATATTTATGACTCCCTGACACCAAACTTACCTTCACACTCTTCAGACAATGCCACGTACAAAAGTAGAAAATATTATGTTAATTAACTTTTATACTAAGGTATTGCCATTGTTACGAGGGTGAAGCACGACAACAAATGCATATATTTATTATGATCTCAGAGGACACATTCTTATATATTGACAGTAACTAATGCATTTAACGTATTTAACAACGCATGAAATACTATGGGTAACTATAAATCATCTATGCGTGGGTAACTAAACATAATCTTTCGCGATGAAATCATTCACGTTTTTACTTTATACACGCATTTCTTGTTTTGTCAAACCATCCCATTCTTTATGGTCATAATATATTCAATTCCATATACGGTATACTTTTTATTTTAAAAAATACACACGGTATACTTAGTATACTATTTTTTTCTAAACATGTTTAAAGAATCTCTCTTGAGCAGTGAGCACACATCGCTTCTCTGAAGTTCATTTGTGGCAATCGCGTTATTTCCTGGTAGAATTCCAAAGCTCCCAGAACAGTGTTGACCTGTCCCCATGGATAGGGGTCGTCTTAGGTTAGCACTTATCGATTGTTTAACGGTTGTTTTTTAAAATGTTGTTAAGTGTGCGGGAAACAAATGTTGTTAGAGGATGAAGACATGGCACAGGGTTGGAATCAGGCCAACTAGGAAGGGGATCTTTGGTATGGTCCTGGGGCACTGGATCCAAGTAAACATTTCATTAAGAGTTCCTCAAGTGTTATTTGTGTGTGTAGAGAACGTAGGCATAAGCCAGATTAAAAAAAAAATTCGACAACTTAATAAAGAAACAAGGACAAAACATAGTTGTTCATTTAAATGACAACATTGAGAAATACTTAAATATTATAATTTATTTCAATGATTTAATGTTAGAAGTATTTTAAATTTTTGTTAATGAAATAGTTTGTTTGAGGAATCACAGGAACCCAAGACAGACTATCAAATCAAAGCAGTAGACATAAAAAAGACATGCCAGTTGAACCCGTTTCTTATTGATTTCCCCATTCAATTTTTAACGGATAAATTTCAAACCAACTTTGATTGAAAAGTTCACATGTATGCAGAGAAGTACGCAAGAACCATAACGGTATCATTCAATTTTAGAAAAACATAATTTAAATATGAATGTTTTTAATATTATCAAAATTGTAAAGTATAAATATATGTAAGATAAATTATAAACATTCAGTATAATTTGAATTACATATGACATTTACTTTGTAAAAATATCAAACAAAACTTTTAAAATACCAACATGCAAATGAATTTGAAAACAGATATACTACACATGTACTATAAGTAATAGTATAATAGTAGTAATAAGTTCTTACCTTGGAAACAATCAGTAAAATGGAATTTTTGAAATAATCAGTAACAATCCGGCCTTGTCAACACAATAAGATATCCTCTAGATATATTCTCCGTGTATATAGGAAACAGCGTAATATTCCAAGTGTGGAGAGATCGCCTGAAGCAATGCTACGTAAACGATCGTAAGTACAACACTGTTCTACTCCTACCCATTCTTTAGCTCATAACAGTAGTTTTACCTGGCTGGAGTCTCGACCAATCAGAAGGCGAGTAGCAGCTGGCCTTACCTGAGGTCCCAGCTCGTTAGACGAAAGATGGGAGCTGATCTAGCATGTCTAGGAAGCAGGCAGTATGTATCCGCACTCACGTTGACAAATACAGGCTGCTGCCGATGGAAGAAGTGGCTATTCAATGGGTTGACGAGGCGTGTTTTATTAGTTCTTCAGAGCAAGAGACATCATTCGTGTCTTCTATATGCCTGTCTGCCTCACAAAACAACTTGTTTTGTTTTTCTTCTTCCCATTACAAACTATTGTTCAAAATAACTATTCGTTTAAATAGTTTTGTTGAACTGGTGTTAATATAAGTATTTCTTGTTGGTATGCATACTTGTCCGATTTGAAAACATTTCCGCATTCCAAAACTTGCGCTTTAGCATTGGGGAATATTGAAAATATGCGAGAACAGGTAACATATTTTATCATGTACATGTATTTATATCAAACAAACGATCACGGAATCAAAAGTGACATGCGTTGCCAAATTGTAGGTCAGTTAGAATCAATTCTTGACGTAAGTAACGTGCATGAAAGAAGTAGTTTTCAAAACTAAACCAATAATAGATACATATATGTTTTTTAAATGAAGTAATGTATTTATTACTTTAAATACAAAATAATTATTTTACATTTTACGTAATATTAGAACATGATCATTGCCAGCTCCAGATAATAAAAATGTCTTTAATGAATATAAATATTTATTTTACTACCATTTATTTTATGTTCGTGTAATTTTAGAACAATATTATAAGAAAAGTGGTATGCAAACGCCTCACGACTCCAGCCCTGTGTAGGGTGCCGGGGGTCTGAACCCATACCCGAACCCATGGGTAACACGGTAACACTACCCGCTCGACGTTCAATACGTACGGCGTCTATTATGTGTTTTCTAAAGGTAACTTTCCAACGGGATTTAGCCAAGTATATGGTTACTGAAGCATACTCGGCTGTCGTCATTGTTACACCCAGTCTAAAACAAGGAAACGTACACCATACACAGTGTATTACAATTGTCAATACCTGAGGTAGTAATTTGAGCATTACTATTAAGAGTACAACATGTCTTACTAAATATACCGGTCCTTACATGCATACAAACTATTATCTATACTGCAGTATGGGAGTAACGGGGATAATAATGATAACAATATTAATAACAATACTAATGTGTGCATTTATATTGCGCCAAACCCAGGTATGTTTGAAAGCGTGCTCATATATATATATATACCCTAGCTTTTCTTATAATATTATATTAACTGTTAAATATTAAATAAATCCTCTGAAGAGGTCCATAATTCATGGACGAAACTTAAGGAGATAGATGGTTTTGTTGTATTTATATTTTAAAAACTATATATATATATATATATGAATAGTAAAACTAAGCCTCTGAAGAAGTCCACATTTAGTCGGACGAAACTAGTAAGGATAATAGATGGTGTTGTATGTATATATTTAAAAAACTATATATATATATATAGATATAGGGATGGGGTATATTGCTAGCTCGAGATTCCTCTAGCCTTCCCTTCTGAGTCATATCATTTGTATATGGGTAAGGTCAAGCTAACCTGACCATATATATAGTACACTGACCAATACCCATATAAAAAGTCTCTTATGGTCAGCAGAGAAGGCTAGAGGAATCTCGAGCTAGGGTATTCTATCCTTTTGTCTTTTTAACGGTATTTCTGAAGAAACATAGAATATTTCCTCATTTGAACAACGATGATTACCATGATAATAGTTTGTGTTCTTTCTTATTTAAAAAATAATAATGTAACAGTCGCTAGTATATGAGTAATAGTTCAATAATACTATTCTGTTTACCCAAAATTACCTGCGAGTTACATCTTTAGAAATAACTTTAGAAATACTTATGGCACCTACTATGGAAGACCCTGGAGACTATGTCATTAACATTTCTTATACATGAAATATAATAGGCAGTAAGTGAATGACCGTAATATAGGATGGTATTCTCCTGCTTATGAATCCCCTCTCATAATGTAGATATTAATTTATATTTTGTCAAACGTCTTGTTTGTACTTTCATGAGAATAAATATTATTTAAAGGCATACAATACATTTTCTATATATCCCACTGGTTTTCAATACTTTCCTATTAGTCCGGTCAATCTAGCCTAAAAAATGGGCTAACCCACCACAAATTGCAACACAAGCTTTATGGGCGTTTTTA
>JAVCKZ010081825.1:0-25994 GCA_034780755.1 Lepetodrilus elevatus
CTTGCTTGCTCTCTCTCTCTCTCTCTCTCTCTCTCTCTCTCTCTCTCTCTCTCTCTCTCTCTCTCCTTGTTAACGGTGTATCTATAAGGTTTTCTCTGGAGCTTTAGTCAACCCAAAGCCTAGTACATGTACGCATGTTTGCTTCAAACGCATGTTTGCTTCAAACATTATTCCGTTTAGAGTAACGCAAATACTGGACATTCTTGGTATCTCTATAGTTGGATCTACTGCGGAAACATTGATTGATATCTTTATTACAGTTTGAATTATATTTTTAATAAAGACAGTGATCCATGGACGAGGCCATGATAACATCAATGCATCAGTATTCCTCGGGATCAAGCCCACTCGTCGAGGCAGTCATAACTGTTATATAAAAAAACTATTTAACATTAAGCATAGCAAATATTGGGAATACACACGATGACAAAGCCGAGCAAGACAGATTACCAATAGAGCATAATATGTGGCATTCACTGGTAGAATCAATCGTTATCTGTTCACAGAGAAGGTCAGTTGTGGTTCATTATTGTAGAATACGCCTTGATGAGATTCATAGGAGGGCCCGCCGTCAGCAATGAGCTTAGATTTATGTTTGATTGTGCTTGCAGTTTGAGCACTGATACAGGAATGAATAAAGCCACTGGCATGGGATCCTCGCCTATTGATTGTTGATAGGTCTGACACCGCGATACGAAACGTTAACGTTTTGTCTTGGCCTTTCATCGAGAGGCCACGACTCTGTAAACTACTATACGAGTAATGCTATTATTCGTGTTTCCTACGTGGGGTGCTATTTTTAATGTCGCGATTAGCCAATCTTTAATAACGACTTGTCACCCGCACAACGAATCCTTAAATCCTTAATTCAATATATAATTAGTTTGCAGGAAGTGCGTAGCTTGTGGTAACGTTACCTGTGCTGCGGCCACGTGACACCAATGACGGGCTGATTGGGAACAGATTACGCCCCTTTACACACTCACAAAGCGACACCTGGTGATAGGCTTGCATATGACCACAGGTCAGAGTTCCGGGTGCAGATTTTAATGCGATTTAATGAAGAACGTATTGCATTAGGGCGGTATTCCGTCACCGCGTAATGGGAAGTAATTATTGCTATTTATACAGACGCACACACGCACACACGCACAATCTGATTTATGTTGGTCTAATGTTACAGATAACCAAGGTAACTTTCGCTTTAGTAGTGTTAAGAAAAATAAGTTGCACAATTTCTGAGAGAATAACGTCGCGCTATATGCATGTACTTGATTCTAATGCATTAAACTTGACATCAATTAAATGTAATAAATCATAAAACATTGCACATGCCTTCATAGCTGTCATGAAACATGCACGTAATAATACCTCTTTACGATTTTCGCTCGTGTGGCAATGCGAACATGCTTAGCTCCCTTTCACGAAGGTGTTGCAGTTGTAGTTCAGAAACTAATCAAAAGTAACAGCAATATTCTAAAGTACTAAACTAGCTAGTATCAATATACGGTAACTAAGCAATGAATGCATATTGCATCAATTTACCTAAACAAGATATGGTATTATATTTGCAAATTAGACATATATCCCCTAAATGGACATACATTGTATTTCCCACTCATTACTACACTATTTGGACATTTCACTACTACACACATGCAAAATATAACTAAGTTTTGGAGTGGCATTGCTTGCGAAATTAAAAATAAAAGAGCCACACAATATTCCCATGGTTCCTATTCATATTAAAATATGGGAATTTTGACCAAATAAATATTGTCCATATAATGCAAATACCACGATGAGTGTTTGTATAAATAATTGTCTACCGACGAAAATATATTCTGGCTTCCTCCTTATGTCTCTATATGTATACTCCGGACAATGAGATTATAAAGAGATCGCCATCTTTAATCAGCTTACCCTGGCAGTAATTGCTCCCTCGCTGCCAGTTCACAATGACGAGATTAATTCTCTAAGAGTAAAACTATGTTTCCATTGCATTCCTTTTATTACTTTGGGTGGAACGATCGATTTCGATTCAACAAAATCCCCATAACCTATAGTCACCTGTGTAATTGACTTGTGAACAAATAGGAAATATTAGCAAGAGACGTTTACCTGTGTTTAATAACCAATGGTTGGATCTTCATAGGGCATCAATTGAGTGACGGACAAAGGGTGTACTGACAACGTCAGGTTATTGATATTATAGTAAACAGGGCGAGTTGATAGAATGCTAGCATAACTGCTATAGAATAACAACTTATATAAGTGGTGCATATAAGCATTCACTACTCATACGAGAGTACTTCTAGTTTAAACCGTAATACGTTTGTCACTGTATGTTCTGTTTGAATATAATGCGTGCTAGAAATATATTACTAGAAATGTATTAATTGATAATGTATGATCATTTTCGAAACCCCGGTCATTATGACTACACTAAAGCTCCGTCCTGTTAAATTTTGACGGAGATTTAGTGTAGTCATAATGGCCGGACTTTCGAGGATGATGTATGATTAGAACACAAACTAGCAGTGGCCCTATGGCCAATGTCTTAGCTAAATTCACTCGGTCTAAGCTAATGCACTTTGGCAAAAACCGATTGTCTAAGTAAAAAATATAAATTCTATATCTAAATTCGCACCTACTTTCCGCGATTTCATGGTTCGTGCTTTGCTAAGTCATTTTTAATTGGCCCTGATGTATTTGATATCTCGCTTGTTAATGTCTCGCACTGAATAATTACCGTATACGATATCTGAAGAAGTTATTCATCAATAAAAGCGTAACTTTCAACCCAAGTACATATTTAGACAAGGAACACATTCAAAACATGTGCCAACATTTTGGTTGGAGGAATCAGTTATACAAATGGCACAGACAGATCATGAAGAAAACAGGCCATGTATTAATAATGTAGTCGGACATACAATAGACCTTTCTGTAAATATCTCTTAGGTCATGTAAGACAAATTATTCCAATTACCTTAACCCTACATATGTGCACGTTCACCTTGTTCTCTACATAACAAGGACAGGTCATTATCTGTAAAGCGTACACTGGGTTAATAAGCCAACGTAATGTACTATTTTTACCATCACTTCTGAAGCGTATATGATGTTGTTAACAAACAAACGTCCCTCCGTTATTGTCGTAGCTTGTTTAATCTTTTTTCTTTGGCTGTATTGCGAGACACATGGGCCTTGCAGTGTTAGCTTAATTTCAGGCTTGATTTGGCGTGATGTGATCAGCTCGGTCCATTAGATCCCCAACAGCTTGAGACAGCGACGACAAGAAACTCTCCATAGATGGCGCTGCGTCTCGTGCTGCGAGGTGTTGATGCCTCGGGCAGACGGCAATCAAGAGTCGGGTGTGGCGGGAAAATCTGACGGCAGCAGACGTGATACGTTGCGCCAAATATAATACCAAATTGCTTCTTTATTGGCAAATAAGAACTAAATATTTCCGTTTGAAGAAGGTTAAGGATACTTCAAGCATGTCATCAGTATCTAAAGTGTACCCCTCCTCTGTCTTTGACTCGTGTTTGGAACGTTGCCGGATGTTCTTCCGCACGTGCGAGACATCAGCTGTGGGGTCACACACGGTGGCATTGTGCAAACAGACCCCCAAAATACGCTAGGTATATACCTACGCACGGTGGCATTGTGCAAACAGACCCAAAAAATACGCTAGGTATATACCTACGTTCATCGCTAAGAGAACAAGATGTTCTTTTGCTAGGGTACCCATGAAGACATGGAAAGCAGATTCTTTGGTTAACTTTGTGAAGAGTAACTCAACCGTTAGATATACTTATGTACTGATATTTCCAGTACGGTGAATGTCTCTTACACGACCTGGAAAACATGTCAGTAGGTTTGAGGACAACAACTCTTGATGAGTATTCCACGACTGGGAATATAAACTCCAGCAACCCCAAACGTCGATTTAGTCTTGATGAGTATTTCACTGTCAGCAACCCGAATCGGTGTAATCTTGATGAGTATTTCACAACTGTGACTATAAATGACAGCAATCCAAAACGACGACACAAACTCTGTTACGGCTATTCAGGACGTGTTCTAATTCCGAAATCAAAATGTCTGTACACGATTCAAAATAAAAATTAGGCATCTGTGCTCACTCGCTACATGAAAAGAAGGGGGAAAGAAATTGGGAAAATTGACACATTACTGCTGTCAGTCAAAGCAATGTCTCGTACAATGCAATGAACGGCCGTGCGTTCAAGAGTGCCACATATTTAGTGGTGTTATCAAGGGAACTGGTCGGGAGGAAAATTGATGGTGAAATTTACAACAAACGCTTTTTCTCGTGTCGTTTCATTTGGAAACACGAGCTCTCAGCCCCCTCCCTACCCCGCCCAGTCCGCTCCGACAGAGGTCCACGAGCTAGTTTCTTTGTCTTAATCTGTCGTCAGGAATACATCATACCGGTCTTGGACACGGGCCGATATTTCCCTAGGGCTGTTCTATTTGTAGCCAAATGAGCAAGTGTTGCCGCCCGTCACACTTATCATCAACATTAGCAGTGAATCGGGGGCAATCCCCAAACCACTCAGAAACCCATTCTGAAAATGTCATAAAATTGGGCGAAGAATTGGAGGATATTTCAAACATTGAAAAAGCAAAATTGTGCGCTAATTGCGAAAATTAGTGAAATATACTGGACGAGTTAGTGTTGAATGGCAGGGTCAAACACGCATTATCCCCTCGTGAAGATTATGGGTGTTCTTTGTTACAGATAATTTCATTAGTCTCTCTGCGGTGATGGGCTAAGTGCTACAGCCCAAGGGCTTTAACGGACAGAACGCTGGCACGGAATAGGCTGCTCATTTCCAGTATACAATGTTCCATCCTACACCGGGAACACGGATGTTTCTTTGTAAATCCGAGAAAGGCGTCTTCCAGTTTGTGCTGAACTCGTGCTCTTTCGTCACCATTGAAATTCTTAGCACGAGTATCATGTTTGAAGTCTTAAAAAATATATGAATAGATGTATCAAGTGTGGGCTGCTGGAGATCGAAATAATTATATGTATTTGAAAATTCATCAAACAATATAACAGTAAATGTCATATGACATTTGAGGACTAGATAAAAGTATCAATATAGACAGTATAGAAGGCAAGCTGGACAAACTTATCATGAGCAACTTTCTAAATAATGAAATTAAAGGACACACACTACGTAGTGAATGTGGCAGCAAATATAGTGTGATTTTTCTTATGTCCGTTTTTATAATTGATCATATGTAAGAACCACGCAAACAAATCGAAATGCATTGTACATCCTTTTAACTGCCGTTGGTAAACAAGGACTGTTTAAAAGATGATGTATATTCTGTTCACGCTCTGTGTTAGTCAGGTGGTTGGAAGAATACGCTGTGATTGGTCCTCGGTCAGATGGTTGAGAGACGGTAACCAGCTGACTACCCGGGAAATAAACTGATCTTTCGATAACATGACATCATTTGGAAGGAAATAAATTATCGTAAGTGGTGTAAGATCATCATTTCCAATAAGAATTATGTGTTTAATTAACTTTAAATATTGTTTCCAGACATATTTCAGAATACATCAATGATATAGCAAAGGACAAAAATATATACTCGTCAAGAATGCAGAACTTCTGCAGCAGACTTTACAGTAATAACTATATATTATAGTTGTCCAAATTACATAACGTACTTCAGTTGGTTTCCAATATTGAATTCTCGTCTTAGCAACTACCGTCATCATTATATTCTTATCTGAACCGGATAAAATTGATTCAATAATTATAATGAGTATTATCAATTCCAAGACCTTTTGAACATGACATTTATGTGGACGCAGTTCAGTATGAATATTTAAAATTTTGAATACATTCAATATATTTTATGTTCCCCGCCTACACAGTCTATTCTACGGATATAGAGAATTGGCTTAGATTTTTAGAATAACAATTATTTTTGTAAATGAACACAATTCAACATTATTCTCTTGAAGTTGACCCCATGCGGTACAGCCACCCACGAACAACGTTCTAACTTACTTCTTGGCAAAGACGATGACGATGCTGTCATTTCAACATTCTATTTAGTATCACTTTTCCAAATCTCTGGCGACCGGATTTACAGAGATGTCAAGTCGAAAGCCATTGATTGTGGTGGCTGGGTAGTATACACTTGAATGAAGGAACTGATCACTTATGTTTCACGGCTGCTTACCCAACTTCTGAAGAAACAACGCAGTATGATACAAAGCCATTAACGTATTAATTTCAGGTGTTTATGGAGTATTTACGTCCGTTATTTAATAAACGGAAAAAAATAATGCTCAAGTCTTCTAATAAAGGCAATAGATATGGGCCCCTATTCGAGAAACATAGATAGTACTAACATGTCATAGTTACAGGTCTACGGAATTGCTATATATTCACATTAGCATTATGTTATTGCGTAGGTTCTCTGAAACATATATCAATGTAATTAAAACTGATGAGTTACTTATTGTGATGGTTGACGTTGTCTGATATCAACGTTTCCTTCAAGAACGGAAGTGTAGTCTTAATAAATCTTCGGGAGCGATGGCCACTCAATGGAAGACAGAAGACGGGTAGGAGGAGAACGGTGGGTGGAGGTGGTATCGCTCATTATTGCGACAAATATCTTATTTGTGTACGGTGAGCTACCAACTATAGCTTGTTGGATAACCATGGTTGATAGCTAACATTATCCTAATCCCTACTTCATCGGCATTAATCTCGACCCGTTACTTGATATATACAGGGCACTCTTCTATGTCTTCTCATAAAGCATTCAAATTGGCCAGATCATCTACCTTTGAAAGCAGAGCAGACGATCTGGTTTAGATGTCGTCTGCTTTCTTAGGGCAGACGACTCAATCTGGATACCTTTCCCGCCACGGGAGAGTGAGTACGACCTAGGATACGGCATTACCGTCATCATGCAGCCTTCTCAAGGAATCTACAATAAGCATCATGTAAAGCCCGGGGTGCCCTTCTTTCGAGCTTTTGTAGCTACCCCTCCCCCTTCTGTACAACGAGGGAGGGCTAAGAACCACAGTGGGCGGGGAAGGCGGCGCGGTGCATTGTGGGTAAACAATGGCGGCTGACAGATGCTTGTAGCGGGTGGGTGATCACCGGGTGCTCGTCGCCGCCGCATTATGTCCGTGTTGATATTTATGTCTGTTTGTATTTACCGAGTAGAGAGATACAGAAGCTGAGAGGCACAATTCGGGAGTAAACGCTCTCGCGCGTTTGACGGAACAATGTGGGGCCTCCGTGAGTGACGGACCAATGCCCTGAGTGTATCATTACCTTCGTTTGTAACTAAGACGAGTGCTTAATAGCATTTCATCAACATTTTTGTAGGTATTTATTTTGTGTTTTGTTATTTCAGGGTAGGATAAGGGTGGTGTCTTTTTCGTTTAGCGTCAGGGATAAAACTCACGCGTCACGTGATTCATCAAGAGCCCCCTCAAATGGCACCGATGCTATTGTCACCATATTCCGACGTTTCTTCAATAATGGAAACTGGCAACTCTTGGGTTATAGGACCTACTTTCATCCATCAGACGACAGAAGCAAGGGACAACTGCAGTCCGCTGAAGACAAGAAACAGCCGCTTGTACAAATGCACAATAGAGCACAATTTGAAACTTGTCAATTCGAATTATAATACAATAAATGACGGAGTAGGGGTAATTACTAGAACATACAAAAATATTGTAACACTACATAAATACTATTAATTTGGCTTGCAGGCATACAAGAGGTTAAATTATGAGTTGTAAGATTACAATAAATATACAAATGGGCCCGCGACACAAATGCAGATAATAAAATTTAACATAAATGATGGAGTGAAAACTATTTTCAAGGGAACCATTAGCCATTGCCTATTATACTGTTTGGTGAATTGAAAAACGTAGTAACTTCTATCGTTAAAATAGATACATATTTCTATTTAAAATATATACTGATTTGCTATGCTTTACTCTTGCCGTTGTATCATGATCAATTCTTGTATATTTATATAATTTGGTGTATATTTAATATGATAATGAAAACAAGTAATCTATCACTTCATCACCAATATGACTCATTAATATACATTCAAATGATAATTTAGTATTTATTTCAGTATTTATTATGACGTATTCTTCATAATTTAAATTTTGATGCGATTCAATTTATATTAAAATAAACATTATGACGCTTATGACACCTAATACGCTGTCTAGTTTTCTCATTATCAAAGCAGGAAGTACCACAATGCACGTAAATCTTTTGAATGTAAACTATTCCAGTAACAATGCTCAGTTGCATAACACTACACACAGCTTGATTCAAACAAAGCAGGGTGATAACAATATTATCCTATTGCACTTGTACGAGAAATCTGGAAGAGAGATAACTTTCACGCATTGCATTGTGGGAGGTGTCGCATCAAACGTGACTCAGCGGGTACAGCGACACGACAACTACACATGTTATTGTATATGCCAGTTGGACCAGGAACACGTAGGCTTATTAGGACTTAATGTGTTAATTAGGTGCTGATGTGCCCCCTCACAGCCACCGATAGCTATGAATGGTATAGATAGACATGTGTGGGCTTCTGAAATCTATTGTGCTCTGTTATAGTAAATAGGAAATATAGTAAATAGTATTAATAATCTTGCCTTTTATTGTACATTTTAGATATACAAATTTATGGTTTTTTTTAAATTTGTCTCTTATAAATCGCAGAGCGATTGGTCTTAGACAATGCTAATTGCAATGTTAGCATCTGGAAAATATTCATGTTATCTACGAGTCAGACTTTAATAAATATATCTGTCTAGTTAATTCAACAGGCAGATTTCTAGAATTTTTAAAACATGTTTAGTTTCCTTGCATATGCTGAAGAACCTGCATTGGCTGCCAGTTAAAGCTGGAATTGACTTTAAAACATGGACTAGCTCATTCGTATCTCTCTGAACGAATGTCAGTCTATGATCCCCCCGGAACTCTAATACTAGTATCTCAAAACCAACACGTACTAACAGTTCCAAAGATGAAATTAAAGTCTTTCGGCCAACGTGCTTTTATCTACGCAGCAGCTACACTTCATGGAATTATCTTCCATCTGCCATCAAACAATCCCCATCCTTGATGTTTCAAATCTGCCCTTAAAACACTTATTCCAGCAGTATTACAAATGAGTATCTCTTTTATATCCTTGTAAATTAATGTATTTAGTTTTTAAATTATATATATAATTATTATTATTATTATTATTATTATTATTATTATTATTATTTCCTCCATACATACTTTCCTCCATGTAACTTTTAATAGGCATACTAGTATTCATGCACGTTATCTACGTTTATTTGTATGTACTCCTACCATGTGACACTTTTAATAACATAGTTATGTCTGTCTGTCGAATCCGAGTAATAAGGCCACTAGATTACGACACTTTCTTGAGTACGATTTCGTGTTCAACTCAAAGTTTTATTCACAAATACCCACGTATATATACACATGTATATAATTTGAACTTGAGCATGAAATCGTACTAAAATGTTTCGTAATATCTGAGGCATGCTCCGAGATTACGAAAACCTTCTTGAGTACGATTTCAGGCTCAACTCAAAGCTTATTTCATAAATTCCCACGAATCTTGAGCTTGTAGTGTGACATCGTACTAAATAAGTTTTGTAATTTCGAGGCCTGATTGGAAAGTAAAGTTTGTCCAACGTACCAGTTAGAGATCTTGTTATACCATTGCTATTGGCGATGTTTAACGTAAATCCGTTGATACAAAGTCTTCTTTAATTATAATTATCAGGCAACATGAAGGATTATTTCCATTTGCTTGCAATTCGTTCTTATCTACGCCGAGAAAACTACACTGTAGTATCCGATTCTAAAAAGTTGTGTTCATTCAACATAGTAGATTAATAAAGTTTACTAACTTCAAGAACAGATGAAAATTCATGTTTAATTTACTTAATAATGCCGCTATATTCCATACATTTAATATTCCGAAATGCATAACATTGTATTTTCACATATACAGTATTCTTAATATTAAGAAAACTGCATTAAGTTAATGAACCTATTGCCAATAACATACCTATTGCCAATAACATAGCAATAAGATAATCAGTTTATGGGATCAGTTCACAGGACGCCAATTCACAAGACTGTGCAGTGTTATCAAGCGTACCAGGAATCATTTCTACACTGCATGGTGTTTATGCTAACGGGGACATCCTAACGGTCCATTTGAACTGAACGGGTGGTCAGGATGGCTAGCTGTGTAAACACCGAATGATTGGACATTCCGGAATAGGATACCCGAGAAACCCTTAGTACGGTATCGTATGATACTCACGACTACCTAGTGAGAACTTTAATTATGTGTATGAGACGTTATTATGTTGATTTCATCTATGGGCGGTTATTCCTTCCACCAGGGCGTCCTCAAAGAGGCAACCTGATCCCACTTCAATGTCCCGACCTGTCTGCGATGTTTCGCAGGCAACGGAGCTAACGTCTTTCATTAACGCCAAGCGTTACAATTGTCGCCATGTTAGAGATGTTGACGTTTTAGTTTCTTTATAACGGTTATTATTGCTTTTGTTCATTGCGATCTTATTCTGTTCTTCAAGAACAGATCAAGTCTTATGTAATATTGTCGCCTATCGCAAACCGTGTCCAACTCATCGAAATCTTATCGGGAATAATCATTTCCAAGACGTCATCACGAGGAGAAAATAGCTGAGACAGAAGCAATTGTGATTTGCCGGTGTCCCCAAATCACACATTACCAGCTCAATTGATGACGTGTTCCCACGGGACAACGTCATTTTCACGGCTTTTCCCTGGCCATGTGTAGGGCTATAATCGTTGATTAATGAACACAGGTCTTGGTGGCACGATATGAACTTCCTCAAGCAAATATTTGCAAATACAGCGTGATGGGCAGCCCCTCTTGCGTCGCGGACCCTTAAATGACCTCCCTGGGGGACAGAAATGACAGGATACCGGGGTCTGTAGCCGGGACTGTTTCACCAGGAGCGTACCTCAGTCTCTTGGACGACCCTCGCTCGTCACCTCAGATCCTCCATATGTCCACGTTGTCGGCAATATGGGAGGTGGGAGGGATAGCGTTACTTGTAATCACAATTTGGAACAGTTCCGAGCATGAAGAGATGGATTAAGGGAGGCTAAGTGTTAAACTAAACGTTGAACACAGACGCAAGTTAATTGGAAATTAGAGCACGGTCGTAGCTTGTAGAACCGATAGCATGTATTTATAAACAATTTACAACTTTTATTATGTTTGCGTAAATTTATGGATTTTTTTCAGAGCTTAAGCTGAAAGGTTTTGCATATATTTTGAGCTACATAGCATACACCACATCATACACATTTTCTTGATGATGCAAAGTCAAACAAGATAAGACTTCTTGCTCAAGATTTATTTTAGAGCAAGCAATACCCGTAGGCCTACACATGCTCCAGACGTGTATATTTATGGACACCACATGACATAACAGAGTTTCAATCATCACCCTCTAACTCTATGCCCAGCGCCTCCTTGCATAAGTCGCCGAGCCATTATTTAGTTCTAGAGAATGTCCCACCTTAAGACTTGGAGAAAACAGTATTTTGTTACAGACAGGCAGAACTGCATTTTATTACATGGTAGGGATACATAAAAATACAAGAATTTATAAAACATTGTAAAATTCCTACCATCCAGCCAAGTATTGGCTTACGAGACACTATACAATATTTACACATAAGAATAAAACACGCATGATTATAAGAGTATAAACAAGTATGTATGCCAGTGTATACATCGAGTGACCAATACCGGTAATTAACCGACGACCAACTTTTGTAACACATACTCTAATTTATTTTCTAATAGGAAAGGACGTTTACGCATACTAAAGTACATGCTATGGAAATAAAGGAAGGCGAAAACTAAACCGAAGCAGGCATTGTCTCTTACCAATAATTGTGCAACGACCATTTTTGTAACACAGCATCTAAAGTAAAATTTAATAGGAAAGACTTTTATGCGTACTGCAGTATAGAGTAATAAGGGTAGATATGAAGGAAGATGAACAGTTCCCTTAGAAAAAAAAGAAAAAGAAAAAAGAAGAAAAAAAGGAGCACGCTTCAGAACAATCAGTTTTTTTTCTCCATAATTTCCCCAACTACAAGAGGATTTGCAAGTAGAAATGGAATCGCTGCAAGCTACTGGAATTGTCTAAATGACAAATCTCACTAAATCTAATGTGTCTTGAATAATCCTCTTAGGAACGACCATAGAAGAACAAGTAAGGGCATATAATTAACTCTCTTCCCTTTCAAATTCGAATAGGGGCTCGTTCAATGGTGATTAGAAATAATTTAGCGCATAAAAGAACATTCATGGTTACCCGATCTTTAATCGCTATTCCCTGATCCTTTTGACCGCGAAGTGAAGAAGGATGTCGGGTCGACACCATTTCATAGATCCTTCAAATGTCAAATACTATTTTCGTGAAAACTAGTTTCATGTTTTAAGAAGCGAGATAGATTACCAGCTAATTTTGAGAATGTTGGATCTTGTCTTTAATAAACAAAAATCCTTTGTTACCGCTGTAACTAGTACACACGGGACAAAATATCTTGTACTACATGAATATGTTCACACAGTATATTTATTATTGTTGAACTATTATTACAACATTCATTATTCATGTTATATTATTATTATATATTATATTACATGTGATCTGAAATATATATTGATCATTTTAAGCAACTTCGGTCCAAGTTTGAGCGGAAATAAGGCTTAACAACGACGTGAATCCAACGAGTTGCGATCATGAAACGAACGTGGGAAATCACTCATTAAAATACAAAGTAACACATACAGTGTATACAGTTTGTGACCAACGATATATTCAACAATGCATTTTCCTGAATTCCCGAAAAATCTTTACTGTATACGCATATAAATGTGTTTGTATACCAATGTAATTATGTACATTACAAATTTGTCGAAAGCAAGATAGATATGAACAATTAGTTCAGAGTGTTCTAACGATTGAATTCCACAATTTAGGTTGGTTGATCATGTCTGGTGCGTGTTTTTGAGAAAGATTCTCATACCATCGCGTCTTAATGGCGCCAACTAGAAGACATGGATCACTTTTACTTTCCCGAATTTTAGCAGAGCGTGGGAAAATAGAAATAATTCCACCACAATTCTGTTTAATAACGGGCTAATGGGAATTGTAACGTGCGTTTTGGGATGAACATCTTCCCACAGATTGCCCTTACCAACTACTATACAGTTTACCATTGATGCATCCGGGATCGAACACCGCTATTCAACTTGAGAAGTAATTAATACAGTAGACCTCGCATATAACGGACTCATAGGGACCGGATATTTCTGTCCGTTATATGCAAAGTCCGTTATACGCATATGCCGCAATTAACGTTAGGCAGGACCGGGACTTCAGATTCAGTCCGGTTTATCCGAGTGTCCGGTTTATCCGAGGCCGGTATATCCGAGGTCTACTGTAATTAATACTATCACCGTTACATAAATATG
Source organism: Lepetodrilus elevatus (assembly GCA_034780755.1). Lineage (NCBI taxonomy): Eukaryota > Metazoa > Mollusca > Gastropoda > Lepetellida > Lepetodrilidae > Lepetodrilus > Lepetodrilus elevatus. The sequence goes on from JAVCKZ010081825.1 coordinate 13,645, forward strand.
AACTATATTTTCAACGGGGAAGTGCTCATTAATTCTAATGGCCAGCGACACGATCTCGAGTTACTTGGAAAGTTTATGTGTACTTTGCACATGTTACAACTCACATGACCGGAGTTAATAGGACAATGTGCTCATTGAGTTCACTAACAAAGATACATTTACACAAATAGAAACAAATAATGACATTGTGTTGTATGACTCAATGAAGTGTCAAATGCAAGTCATAGCATAATTATAACAAAGCAGGTATACATACACAAAAGTCCATTCATACATGTATATACGCTATTATTGAGTTTGCATTACGTGGACATTTTTTATTCTTCTTGGAATTGAATACAAAGATTTTTTTGGACAATATAACCCGGCCAGCTTTCGACATAGGAGGTTGTCTTCGTTATGCGGGACTTTCCAAAGCTTGTATACGGTAATGATACAAGACGTGTGGCCCTCCAAGTAATTGCATTCATTATTTGCCATAATACAGCAACATAGAGTGAACAGCGGCAGCTCAGAAAGCCTTTCAGTGTTACGCTGTTAATTCCCATAATAAACGTATGTCAACTGTTTTCACGCCATCTTGCACATTTATACACCGAACAGGTCAAAGTAGGGACCGTGTCTCCACTTCATAACATCTCTGTAAATTCGATTACTGCCCAAGTTTGTCAGCGGTTGTTGGCGCATGCGTGGTGAAGTTTAAGATGTCCGTTTCCATTTATGGTTGTCGTTTTCCAATCAATGTCGCATAAAGGTCTCTCCAACCAATTACCGAGACATCTCGCTTGTACATCACGTTCTCTGCTCGTTTCTATATTCACAGATGATTTTCATCAAGAGGAACATTTGATGAAAGTCTCAATGTTATAATGAAGTTCCTGTTTTTGGAAAAAAATAGCACCTGCATTCTTCAATTTCGAATTACTGGATATTGTGTTCAAATGCCATGAAATGAAAGGAAACCAAAATGATAATACCTGCAAGTTATATTTAATCTACAGCTTGCCATATACATTATATATGATATTACTAAAAATTGGAGATCTATTATAAAGATATATTATTAATACGCTTAAAACATGCATGCTGTTACATGTATAATAGTAGTAGTACAAGTAGTCTCAGTCTGATCTTGTTAACGGTTTACATACAGTAGTTTTTGCATGTCATACATGCACTAGTAGTCTTCGGGACATAGTTGTCCAACGTAGAACAGCTAGATCCATTTCGGCCCAGAAAACTACTCGATAGGTTCACAGTAGGGGTGAGGCCAATACTACTATTGCAATAGTATTGCGATAGTTGAAAACACTAGTGCGATAGTATTGCAATAGTTGTGCTACTATTGCGATACTATTGCGATAGTTTAAAAAAAAAAAAATCATCTAAAGATGGCTAATTATTTGTAATATAGTAGCTAATGCTAATGCAAGACAATAGTGCGTTGTTATCATTTGATTTAATCCCCAAATCAAAATCTTGTTAAACAAACATGCTAATTGCCAAAAGGAAGATAACATTTATAACATCATGATGAACTAATTATAAGACCAAATTAGTTGAAAACCCTCGAGCATTTCAACTAATTTGGTCTTAGTGTTTAAAAATAGTATACTATCGAAACTATCGATAGTTGATGGTACTATCGATGGAAATATTCGATAGTTCAAATTACTATCGATGCATTGCTATCGGATCTATCGATAGTTCAATTCATCGTTACACCCCTAGATCACAGTGTCAAAAAATACATGATCTTACCTCCAAATATACTTATTACATGCAAGACATTGTATACAATTATCAACGTCTACATCTGAAAAAAACCCAACAGCTTAAGACATACCAATCGTTTCTTATTTTACGAAGACAACATCTATATCTTAAATTGTATAAGAACACCAACTAAGCAAACCATTTGTATGCGATGAAAGCTTTAAATAAACTGTACACATAATACACGTACTATAAAAGTATATTTATATTTTAAAATAACAATATGAGTGTGTAACCTTGGTTTGCAGTTAAGAACCGGTGCAAAGGTCAACGTAACGTTCAGCTGTTTACTGTTCACGAGCGCACGTGTTAACCTTACTATTGACGATAGCTTCATTGTTATTTGAGATTTGTACTACTTGACCAAAACTATCATCTAAATCAATTTCGATGTGTTTAGATGAAAAGGATATCCGGATGTTTTTCATGTCCATACTAAGTTTGATATACCTGTCTTATCACCAACTCTTTACAGCGGAGGTGACAGCCGAGTTGGTACAGCGTTACCCCAAGTACTTAGACGTGCAGTGTGAACCGACTCCCAGTATTTGAGCCCAGTGATGTGTGGAGCTAGTTTACACGCCGCTGCCGCTTGAGGAGCAAGGGAAGTAATTCATGTCATACTTATGTAAACTTTGCGATGAAGAGCCCGCTAGATATTTGCGAATATTTCCATAGTCAATAGAAATATTGGGTGGACACATTTGTCGCCTGATAAACATTATAAAAGATTGTTTTATCGCCGTGACAGAAAGTTAGCCCTCAGAGTGATTGAGAGAGCGGAGGCAAAAGGGGATGGTTATTTGAAGTGAGGGGAAAAGATGTCTGCTTAGGAGATCAGATCGGGAATAATTTCCTAATGACCAATTAGCAAAAGGGGAAGAGGCTCCAACCAGCTAGTTTACAGCTGTGGATAGCGATGCTTTAGATGCTGAGAACGTGGAACGTGGATGTGATTGAGAAGCTACACTAGAAGGACCTGAAGGATATGAAACCACGGCTCTCGTCGCGCTGAGAGGGATGAGAAGGCCTATGCGGAGATGAGTTGAGAAGGACTCGCTGGAGATGTCCGTAGTTAGCTAACCGTAACACACGATATGACGAGACGTCTTGACATAAGATATTTCACGGCCCAGTGCCACGGGTAAGGAACTCTCGGTTCTACTGGCCACACAGGTTGTCACAGTGACACTGTTGTGCGAGTGACACCAGGTAGGACGGAGACACCACGGGGAATCCCACAACGGGAGTGGGTCTTTAATGAAGAGGTTACTGCCAGAAATTGAGCAAACAAAAGGCGACAGGATCAAGAATTCTGGACAGTATGGTCACCCATCGGGTGGCCTGGTCGCAGTTTTCACTTCATGCGACCTCATGACAGCCTGGCCGTGTTCGGCAGTTCTGTGACACCATGTCGTCTGCTCGTGACACAGTCGTCGGCCAGACCCCACGGGGTCGAGACCCCGACCCTAAGGGACACGGCCAAGGAAGCAAGTGCTCCACTTTAGCTCGTCTTTATTCTCTCGCAAATTATGACTAATTACACGGCGATAATTTAGCTCCGTGGCCAATGAGTGCTGCTGATTCAACTGGTATTGTGAAGTCCTCCAGGCTAATGATATTTGGCCCGGAGCTGCAGGGACAGATGGCTTGAGGGAGTAATGGAGACCCAAATCACATCACTATCCCATTCAGGTTTCTTCTCCCTATTAACTCGTCTGGTCACGTTTATCGCTTCGTGAAAGCAGTTTCTAAATGTTATAATTGTAGCGAAAGGAGTTTCCAAACAGTGCGCATTTATTAAAACGGTAGCAAGCGTTTGCCATCAATTAATGTCATGACTGTATATGCACAACGTTAGATTATCAGGATTTTAGCTTAGGAGAAAGTATTAGTATTTAATTTAACTATAGGTATAGTACGTCTTAACAATGGCGCCCAACTGACACACGGGAGAAAAAAGGTTACGGGACAAAGCATGCCATTATTGTTAATATCCACTACTCATGATCATGAGTAAATAATTACAAATTTCTAAAAAATGAATATTACATTGTTTTCAGGCAATTATACATAATAAAAGAAAATACAGAATAAATAAAAAACGCAATCTGTTTTTACCGTATTCCACCAACTATATAGTGTATTCCACCAACTATAATTATAGTGTATAATTAGAATCACTAACTCAACTGAGCTATTTTGAATATTTTGTAAGGGTGATGATATAACAATTTTAATATTTTATGTTCTATCTAATGCAATGGTTTGTAATACTTTGAATACTTTACGTAAAACGTCTTCATAAATTAAACACATCATTATCATTAAATATTTGTAATCCAAAACAAACTGTACAACAATTGCAACAAACAGTGTAAACATATATTGTAAATGCATAATAGATACATCAAGACACACAGAGGATGTCTTGCTTGACGAAACATGAAATTGCAGACAATAGTTGCCGACTTAACCATTACTATTTTTCAATTACTGAATACACAACATTGAATACTACAGAATATGACAACTAATTACTGTTGATTGGAACACAGTGAATCTGCCGCTTATTAATCACAATATTATTGACACTACGGTTGATTAATTTCCATATACTAGTACATGTATATGATTTATATATTTACATTAGTTACCAGCGTGTTGATAAATACCTAAATACAATAATTATTCGACTGCAACATTGACCGCAATATTAATAGACAATCTGTATTTCGTTATTTTCACTTCCCATTATATTAATATATTTTGAACTTATACCATTACTTTTCTTTGAACCGTTGACGGTTCATAATCAGGACATGGTAATCTAAGTAAATCCTTCAAATAAATACTCAAAATAATTTCCGTTTCCTTTTTTTTTCAGTCGATGATCTGTTCTTCCAGATCATTATATTCGCAGGAACTACGGCATGTCGTGTCCATATGATGGAAGACCCAAGTCATAATTAATACGTGCCGTTTGATTTGGAACACGTGTATCTAAAGTTGAAGGAACTATGAATAACAGAACTAGGTTATAGTTTAAAGACGCTTTACATTTGTGCCATTTTACTATTGTAGTTTGTACGTCTCTGGTTGTTTGTATGTCATTTTTTTTCTCTCTCTCTTCCTCTCTGTGTATATATATATATATATATATGTGTGTGTGTGTGTGTGTGTATTGTGTGTGTGTGTGTGTGTGTGTGTGAGAGAGAGAGAGAGAGAGAAAGAGAAGTATAGAAAGAGATAGAGAGAGAGCGAAAGAGATAGGGTTATCTTTAATGCAAAAAAAAAGAATTCCATTCTCTGCAATTAAGCATTACTTACTAGTATCTTATCTTATCTGATCTTATCTTATTATATTATATTTTGAACCAGAAACCACACTGGCATAACATTAATCCTTATGGTGTAGGCCCTATACAAGATAACTTTTGAATTAACGTAATAAGCAGCATACGGAACTAAACGTTAATAGTCTTGATAATATCTACGCTAAGAGCATGTATAATCCAATGTTCCACCGCAAGCATAGCGCACTGGTCACTGGAGCTATGTGCTATGATACTATGATACATCCATTTATTTTATCACAATGATAATTATGTCGATCTATATATAAGCGATGGAAACACGCTGTATGATAGCTTTTTATGTCAGAAGAGTAAAATGTCCGTGGTAGGTCATACATATTAAACACTGTGCTATTAGAAATCTAAGGTAATGCCATTTTAATACAATCGATGAATTTAGATGAGAACCATGCATGTGTTAATATGAATTAGATAAACGCGTATTATATTTAAATTACAGAAAGCTAGTATGCATGACTATTAATGTAACAGATCCATACCCGGTATAGGTTGAACAACATTATTCAAGACACGATGCTACCGGAGACATATCTTATACAATTCACTGGGAGACCACCATTTGGGACGTTGAGCATGAGGAATTGGTGATGATACATGTACGAATATATGCGTACGTAAGTAAACTGATATCATTATATAACAATATATACTCCTTTTTAATGACAAGGTTCAACGTTGTTTTGCAAAATATGATGACGTGACCCTTTTGCAAATTAAATTTCGGGAAGAAAACCCCCACGAAAAACGAGGATACGGTGTATGTCTGACATAGCAATTGAATAATGGAGGCCTCCCATGAAGCTTGGTGGAAACGAGTTCTTTAATGATAAAATCAGCAAGCCACAAACAGTTTATCTGAGCATCATTTATCAGTGGTGTACAACGCCTGTGAATGATATGGTGGCTGTTTGATACACACAGCCAGACAACTGATCGTATATAATGTACACGCAGTCACTTAGCACGTCCTATGTTTCTCGCCAATGTGTAAACAGCCCCAAATGCTTTAGGGGAGTTTTATTGTGATACGGAACGAAAATGCATATAGCGTATTGACCATTAGTATTGCAGTTGAAAGTCTGTGTGACATTATGGCATTTCCCAGTGGACTACGGCGAAGAAAATCCATTTGAGTTTAGAGCTAGATAAACCTTCCATATGGCGTTTATATAATTAGTTTTCAAATAGGGTAAATATTATTGATAATGTTAAGCACAATAGGCATTAAATATGACCAACGTGTCAGATAATTGTTGTAAATATTATAAAACATATTGAAGTAAGTACATAATACGTTAATGTGTATATGCGTGATACAATATTTGCTTAATAAGGACGTGTATCATGATGGCTTAGATAGCTTTTGTTTAATTAGTTCAATATTATTTTTAAATGAGGGTTTATAGTCACTTTCAAGATTCTTTCACTTGTATCACGACAGTTATGGCATTTTATGACAGAAAGAAACCTGCAACATCCGTTGCGCTGAATGTTGCAGTAAACAAGCGAGCACCGGCTGGTACTGACAAACCAAGGATGCATTGTCACTCTACATACAGAGCATCCTATCAATATCACATCAGAAATGTAACTCTCGAGAACATTGAACATTGGAATTAAACTCGGGGAATTTGGCTCCGAAGTCCAAACGTTGTGACACTGATCATGAGCTATCACAAAACATCCACATCTACCTCTGAAAAGAAGTTGACATTGCAGAGATCATTTACACATCTGTAATTCAAAACATTATTTAATATAATGTACTTAAACTATTGAATCATATGTGCGGGTGCCTAATTGGCGTAGACATATTTTTGTTATATTTTTCTTCAATATCTTGCACACTGCAGCATCAACTTAAAACCTGGCAAATAAAACTTAATTAAAATGTCTAGTGCCATGATGAATAATTATAGACAATATTATTCTATAGGAAGGACTATAACATACTAGACTAGTGCATCTCTTCTGTGCATTCTATTGTAAGTTAACAACAGTAAACATTAGCATAGGATTGTTTATGCAATTTTCTTTTATAGTAAGCTAATACTGGTACTTATATGCGAAACCCACGAAACTATACGTTTATGCATCCAGTATAAGTATACCAAATAACCAAATCGCTAGCATTCCCTGTTATTTGAATTACATGGAACTTTATTGAAAGAAATACTTGTATTACTATAATGGTAACTGGTATGATATCAGGTTTTTGTTTTCACTGCTGTTAATCTATTAGTTTATAAGGAAGAGTGGACCGGATTTGTTAGATTTCCACCATGATAGCAATACACCGAATGTAGGCAAAGTAATATTATTATTAATAATAATAATAAAATAGTTTATTTTAGTGTCTTATTGAAGACGACACACTGAATTTCAATTCTAGTTTGTTTTCATATCCAGTTACTTTGTAGGATATGTAATGGCGTATAATAGAAATCGTGCAAAAGAAAGAAATTAAAGCATTATACTGAATTGTATTAAAATAACTATGCTTAATATAATACACGTTTTATATCGTTACATATTTGAAGATGTTCGCAAAGGGACATGACTCAATATTTGCGAGGGTAATAATGACTATCATTAACTGGTTATAATTTTAGAGCGTTGAATAATTGTGATTCTTAATGATTATGGGTTAGAGACACCGGTACCGAGACACCATTTCTAAATGCTCAAGCAAGATGATACAAATAACTCAATGACCAATGCTAACATTTGCTGTTCCAAAGAAATGGTAACTCTTTGAGCATGCTTTCGATCGTGGATTTGGAGCATTATAAATGTTGTTATTATTATTATTATTATTATTATTATTATTATTAATGTTATAATTATTATTATTACTCATCATATCATTCATTTAAATATACAATCATGTTAAACGTATAAGCAGTATAATCACATTATTATGCACAGCAGCGTTACCTAATGTTAAAAGCATTACATTTGGACCTAATTCATTTGCATATGAGGTTGCCAGAGTCTGGAACAGACTACAGAATCATGAGAATGAATTTCGGAAAGCCGAGGACTATGGACATGTCTGCAGGCTGACCGGGAACTGGACTGGCCCAAAATGCAAATGCAATAGCTTGTGTTCCCTGGGTAACTCTCCTACGAACTAAAAGTATCCTTTTGTTTTAAACGTGTATCTTAGTATGTTCGTTACCCATTTCTATTGTCTTCATTTAACCAATAGCTTATTTACTAGGAAACGGCAAGGGAGATACTACTAAGTATTTGGGCGCCTTTCGCTAGAGGAGAATACAGAGATTTAATATCTGATAACATCTAGTAATGTCTTGTTTTTATCCAACAATAATTAGCCAACTCTGATAAGCACATTTTATAAAAATCATGCTTAAGATCCGTTGATTTAACACTGTTGGCATCCATCATTGCCGGGATTTACTAGGTGACGACAAGGGAGATAATCCAATCGAAAAGGTTCCAGGAAGGTAACAACACTTTTGGCAAGTCCTTATATCCAACGTTAAACATAGCTTCTTCTTCTTTGTATTCATACTCCCGAACATAGAGACTGGCAGAAATGGCATGTACGTTGTCTATGCTTCAATAAAAACAGTTCCAGTTTGGCAGAGCATAACACATAATTCCATCAGTAATCAAACGAAAGCTGTTAAAATATATACCTTGTACTTCCTAGAAAAAAAACACATTTAATATTAGCTAGCTTGCTGAGCTTGTAATCGTCTTCGTCGCAAATGGGTGAACGATTCCCGCAGCGACGTTAAACTCCATATTCACTTACTCGCCAATTGTAATCGTCTTGACATAAACGTTTGTATTAGCATACCGGTATTTAATATTAAATATTCTAAATGACAGCTTGCATAGTTTGGAGAAAAGGCGATTACTCTAGGCATAAAGAACTAAATGAAAATAAATCCACCAGCCTATCAACACACAGAGCCGAGCATCCGTATGACACCGCCATTACTGAAGCCTGCGGATTAATGTCCTCGCACATTCTGATACGTATATTCGCAGAAAGTTCTGATAATGGATATTGTTTGGACACGCGGGGTTATTTAAAGTAAATATACTGTTTGTCGAACTTTCATATTCGATTTCACAGTGTGAATGAGTAATACATGTCAAATTATCCCCGTACAATGGTCCACAAAACAGGTGTTAAGGGCTTCTGAATATCGCTTTGTGCCTTATGAAATTACAAACCTTAAAATAACATTTCACTTGTAGTTGTCATCCTCGCGAGTCCCACTCAACCAAACAGTATAAGAATGTGTGAAAATGGCATGTATTTGCTGGTCATAAATATCTTAATAATGCAGCACGAGTGTTCACACGACTACGATAAGTGCCACCCCACCATACCCCCGTAATTTGTGTCCATGCATTTCAACACATAGTGAGAACATTGTGAAGGTGTCAGTTTTTATCATCACTATACTTATACCGCAGTGAAACTGTTTGCTAACAATTTGTGGTATTATGAATAATTATGACTATTCCAATGGATGGTGTAAATGAATTATAGTGGGAGGTACCTCTTTGGACCTCTTGAGGTCTCGTTGAGGTGCTGCGATGTGAGGTAGGGAGTAGAGCAGGTGAATAGATGCCAGGGATGACATCTTTACTTGGCGCGTGGTGAGGAATTGAAAAAAAAGGAAATAATGTCGATGGAAACATTTGGCATTGAGTGCACTTCTAGACCGGAGAGAGATCACTGAAGGATGACAGAGTTTTTGTTCACCAGAGGAAACATTCTGCGCCATGACAGCTTGTCGACATTCAGCATAAGCGACCACCCACTAGGACATTTCGGGAAAACTCGGTAATTTCCGTGAGTGCGTCTGATAAAATCAAACTATTTAAGTATTTTGAATGCCAGTTTTGACATTTTTATGGTAACGCAATTTCTTTTCTGAGTAAACAACACAGGGACAAGATGAAGGAAAGTTCAGCTTTTGTAAATCAAGGCTGAGAAAAATGTTGAACATTTGACAGGCAATGTGTCAAGATATTGTTCTCATTGAGATTAAATCTATTACAAAAATACAATTAAAATGTATTCCGTTTTATGATTTTCGCCCATATGATTAGAAACCGTAGGACGGAGACAAGCTTTCGTGTTCTATTAAATCTAAAACTACAATGAATTTGACGAGCTAGTTAGGCGCAACGACTGGATATACTCTATGCTTTACACACATTCTATTGGTCAATATATCATGGTAAGTTCCTACCTAATGTTTATTAGTGTACAACTATTCAAATTGAATATCCAAGCCATTTACTCTGTAAAATTATCAGGTTTCGATGTAATTTATTATGCCATCTATTATATATATATGTTACAGTTAACGTCTTAAATCAGGCAATGTGTAAACTGCCTGAAATTATCAGCGCATTTTAATATACAGATCCAACGCTTTAAATGCCTGAAATGAAAAACTGACTGCATTTATTTGAAAGATTGACTAGCATGAGTTTGATGAAAGAAAATTAAATTAATGCATACATTTGTATATGTATTTACACAACTTTTTTTTTGTGAAAACATCTACAAATGTATGCACTTATGTGTGAATACCTATAACGAATCTTCATGTTCTTTCATTAAACCCATGCCAGTCATTGAGCCAAATAAATGCAGTCAGATTATCATTTCAGGCATTAAAGAAATCTCTGAAATTTTAGTCATTTTACACATTGCCTGATTTTAGACATTGACTAACATATATACAATAAACATTTTAATTAAAACATGTTTTCGATGCATCACTGCATGTACATATGACCAGGGTGAGATATATGCAATAAAAAGTATCATTAACTTGGTAGTTTACGATAGGAAAGAAAATGGGTTCAAGGAAAGGTATAATGGAAATTATCACTGGACAGTAAATATACAGACATACAGACATATTGCTGGTATGTTACAGTTAATCTGTATAATCAGGTAATGTGTATAATACCTGATTTTGTCATTGAATTTCAATTTACTAAGTCAATTTTTAAAAAGCCTGAAATTACACAACTATTCCCTTTAATTGCCAGATAGAATGGCATGAGTTTGAGGAAAGAAAATTAAGATTTGTTATATGTATTCATACAAAATTGCATGCATTTATATTAATATTCATACAAAATGGTATGAATGCCTATACAAATTTACATATTATCTTCATTTTATTTCATCAAACTTATGCCATTCTAACTGGCAATTAAAGGGAATCATTTTGTAATTTCAGGCTTTTAAAAAGTTGACTTAGTAAATTGAAATTCAGTGACAAAATCAGGTATTATACACATTACCTGATTATACAGATTAACTGTAACATATATACAGTGCCGTGATCTGGACGTTGCCCTAAACTGACAGGCCGTGATAAGAATAACAAGTTCTAGAATCTTAGCAAAAATGTAAACTAATAAACAAAGCGAAAATGGGTTCATATGTTTATCGTTACATGCAGAACAAGATACAGATGAACAACGTACAGCAAGTATTTCTTCTATGTACAATGGAATGCATAAATATAAGAAAGTAAAAGAAAAATTGGAGTTGAAACTGATACCATTTTTCTTTTATATAATATATATTGTCATAAATATGAGTTTCTTTTCAAGGTGACGACCTAGTACTAGTATAATACTTATGATTGATATGACTATACATAATGCCATACACAGTATATACATAATAATAATAATAATAATATAATAATAATAATAATAATAATATAATAATAATAATAATAAATAATAAATAATAAATACTACTACTACTAATAATGAAAATCGGAAATGATTTCCCCCCAGAGACATATGCACATAATTTGTGTTTATTTCTTGAATTGGGGTTTAAATCAGCTTTCAAGATCCCTTCACTTATATCACGGCTTGTCAGTTTATGGCAGGTGGAGACCCGAAATATCCGTAGCACTGACTCTTGCAGTGAACGTGCGAGCACCGGCTGGTACTGACAGAACAATGATGATAACTGTATTGCCAAGGTACAGCCAGCTTATGCATGCACACAGGCATTGTAAACACGTATCACAACTGTTGGAACTTGGAGCATACTATTAGTTACCAGCGTGATTTCCGGGGTGTACGGGTTTTTACGAGCTGACATTTCTCGTAGGCCCCGAGACCGCCTGGGGCCTACGAGAAAGTACAGCTCGTAAAAACCCG
>JAVCKZ010081826.1:0-12598 GCA_034780755.1 Lepetodrilus elevatus
AGTGTAGTCATACTAGGTTAGTGTAGTCATACAAGGTTAGTGTAGTCATACTAGGTTAGTGTAGTCATACAAGGTTAGTGTAGTCATACTAGGTTAGTGTAGTCATACAAGGTTAATGTAGTCATACTAGGTTAGTGTAGTCATACTAGGTTAGTGTAGTCATACTAGGTTAGTGTAGTCATAAAGGCCAAGGTTTTCGAGGATGGGGTATAATGTACACCCATGAAATCACATTTATAATGTTAAATGAATTTTTGTTTCATGGAATAACATTTGAGCGGCACAGTGCCAGTGCTACTGTCAGTATGTTACAGTCAGTATGTTACAGTTAGTATGTTACAGTCAGTATGTTACAGTCAGTATCCATGGCAACTTACCTGGTTTGGATGCCAGCTCTTTAGCAAGTGCATTAGCATGATCAAAGACTTTGCCATGGATTAAGACTTCGGCTCCCTGCAATAGTAGGCTGTACAGTACACGCAACACACTATTAATTACGTACAGTAGCACTACTTCATATAACTATCATAATGTACAATAAATAGTGTATAATATATGTACCCGTACAAGTTCATACTATAACCTAATACCGTTGACACACCAAACACCAAAGCGCTTCGAAGAACTTTCAATAAGGTGTGCCAGCTATATTTATTATGGAAATAACAGGTGTTAGAATAAATAGAACATTCAAGTATCGACTCTCCCACTTTTGAAATGCAGTCAATGAGATAAACATGGTATGAGAGGGGGGAAAAAGCTTGAATATCCTCTATTTAATATAACTGTTATAGCTGAATATCCATTTATATATATATTATATACATATATATATTATATACATTTATATATTATATACATTTATATATTAGAATAATTTGTGTAATCACCATTTGTCAGAATGACAAAGAAATATGCACGTTACTGAATACCAATACATAACTAATTTGTTACCAATTCTCTGAGATTTTCAGCGACTTTTGCAGGTGAGCTTTCAGGGATGACAATGGTTGCCGGAAGGTTAAGTTTGCTGGCTGTGTATGCGGTGGCCAGACCAGCGTTACCCCCCGATGCGCAGTAGAAGTGAGAGCAGCCCCTGTCCCTCACAGCCTGAACACAAACACACATATATCATAACACAATGACACAAGCACAGTAAATAACAATGACATACAATGACACAAGGATTGGGAAATGAGACGGATCTATAACGAAATGACAAAACAAGTATACAGCCCATACCACAATGACACCACAAATATAGCGCAATGACACACACAATGACATATCCTATATCCCAATGATACAAACTATGGTACGGATACAATGAGACCATGTATAGTGCAGTGAAACAATGTTTGACACAATCATGAGACAACCCATAACACAATAATTAAGATACCATATAACACAATGAGACAACTATAACACAATAATTGTATAAAAGAATGAGACACTTTAATGAAATGTTCGATAAAATACTCTACGACACAACGATACAACCCAGCATACAATGAGAACATATATGACACAATGAAACAATATTTATGAGACAATGAGACGATACATGACACAATGCGACAATCAATAACACAGAGACGATTATTAAGTGATACAATAAAACACATACATGTAGCAATGTGATATGCATGTCAGACTTGCATATACAGTATTGTAAAATATTATCATAAACTATTTATATTGAAGAATATGTGTGTTCATAGTAACCAAGTCATAGTATCGGTTCTCGAAGCTCTCATATCGACTACGAGATCATAAGGACGCTCACAAGTGCACGATCCCCATGCATTAGAGGTGGCTACGAGAGTCCGGAATTATAGTTTCGTAGTAGATACGAGAGCTTCGAGCAACGATACCCTGATCAACTATTGGCAGCCCTATGTAAAGCTAACACCAGTCTTTATTTTAGAAATATGGTATATTTGTGAACTGCGGATGTGAATTAAACAAGAATCAATTTTAATAAGGAAATTGCCTTTTTGCATAAATTGGAAATTCCGCGGATTTTGAAAGATGCCGGGGCCTGCAAGTTCTCCAGCTTCAGGTAGACGTTGTACCCGGTCCTCCGAGAGAGGGCGCCACTGTGGATGGTGGGAGTCCTGTAATACAGCTCGTCTCCAGGCATCGCTATGAACATATGACAGACATCAAGAAATCAGGGTATCCTTTCACCATCCTCTCTTATCCACCAAGAGACCATAATTATTAGATACAAGCAAAGAGAGCGTCGTGAAAGGATACGCAGGACAGATAGGCCTACTGTACCCACACTATACTAGAAAATAGTGACGCACGAAGAATGACATCTACTATAGGGCCTATTATGCTTCTACCACCACCACTACCACCACCACGACGATACGACGCGACGCCGACGGCTGCTTCTACTATACTACTACTTCTACTACTACTACTACTACTACTACTATACTACTACTACACTACTACTACTACTACTACTACTACTACGCACGAAGAATGACATATACTATAGGGCCTATGCTTCTACCACTACCACCACCACAACGATACGACGCGACGCCGACGGCTGCTTCTACTACACTACTACTACAACAACAACTACTACTACTACTACTACTAGCTACTACTACTACTACCACTACTACTAATATTACTACTACTACTACTAATAATAATAATAATAAAAATAATAATAATAAATAGTGTTATATATCGCAAGTGCTGTCATGCACAGGACATTCTCTCTGCACTAGTTGGTGAAGCAGTAATGCTTTGGAGCAGAGAGTGAACAGAGGTATTGGTCTTAGCGGAGTTTTGAACGGGGAATGTATACATAGCATGATCGAAGCAACATAGGAACATATTTTCTCTCCATATATCGAGATCTAGAGTGTATTCTTGCTCTGATCAGCTGGTGATAGTCAGGGCATCTCAATCGGACCGACCAAGGTATAGCAGCTAAGCCTACCTCTAAATACAGCCACACTATCACTTGTACTGTTGTAGTATAAAGTCAACGTGTGATACACATCGGAAGTTTACATTTCACAGTAAGTTAATAAAACGTACAGTCATTCGTCCATCTCGCAAACCCAGGACCAATAAGCACGAGGCTCTTGTGACACCAATAAGGGGATTCCCCCTATCCGATGTCACCAGCTGGTCACTGGTGACTGAGCAGACGACATTCCACCAGTTGACAACACATTTATTTGGGGAAAAATATTTAAAAAATATTATTTTGAATATAAATTTAATATTGAGTGGTTTTGAACTGAGTTCTTCCAGTATCCGCTTTCCACGCCCCTGTGCTGTAGCCTATACTGCCGTCTGGTCTCGCTCGGTCTTCACGTGGATGCCTTTAACTCAGGAAAGCCTATCTCCATCTCGCTGGCAGGCCTCCAAAGACCTGTCTAGGAAACAGCATTAGAGGGAAATTCACTATGCAGCCCCCTAGCGCTGCTGATTAACCATAGTCCTATATAATATTACAATATGAACAAGAACAATTATTTTCGCAAAACTGCTGATGTTATATTAGCTTGTTTAAATATTCAAGACGATTTTCAATCATTTGGTGGTATCTTCTACAGTTATGTTCACCATTTATTTTTAATAGCGCAGTTTCAGACCATACATCTCAATGCACGTCGTTCTGAGTCGGCTGCACGGGCTATAAACATTCTAAAATTGCACAAGATTACCCCCATTTCATATCGACCCAATTTCACCCTACTATATTATTTAGTTTTTCTTGTTTTAGGAAATATAAATGTCCACTGCCTATATACGATTGAAAACTATCTTACAGTGCATATCATGTCATGACATTGCGTCTGGAATAAGTGGTCTTTCCTCGATATGTATATAGAATACATCCCTGGTGGGAAAGCTGGGTTTAGAAACTATTGCAATTTGCATCTAAACATGTCCGAGATAAGCCGGATCCACAGATTCCAACCAGTAGTCGATTACGGCGATAGCGGGTCTAACAGTGCGTCAATTAATGGCCATGTTCTTAATCCAACTCCAGCGTTTATCAGGGAAATAACCTGCTCTCATTCATACATAAAACTGTGGGAGAGGTCGGACAAGGGTTGCGTCGTCCGGAGCTTCTATCGATTCCGATATCGGGCATCTATTTATTAAGTTTGAGAGCTGGTCCAACGGGCAAATAGACCGTGGGACGTTCCAAACGTTGGCTGCGGATTGGCATATAGACGCTATTGAACACTATCAGCATTATCGACTGTTTGCATAGCGCTTCTTCCCAAATTGACTGTCAGTGCTTTTCCGCGCGATTCCTCATTTGAGAAATTCCTGGAACTTTGTTCGCCATTCATGGAGTTGAAAGTATTGGATCAAGCCATTCAGGAGTCAATAACTTTTCAGAGAGGATTTGCGAATTATCTGAAACGATTTCTCTTCATTGGATAATGCGTATCGAATAGTTTCCACAACCAGTGTTTGTAGCCAGACGAACAGCGAGTGTAGGGATGGGCTAGGTAAAAGACACATATCTCTGTTGGAGAAATGGATTTTAAATTTTTTTTTTTTCTTTCAACTGGATAAAGAACATACATGCATCATTAGAAAACCACCCGGTCAAGTACGCTCTGCCTGATCTCGTGCAAATCTAGACATTACTATCAGAACAAGAAACACGGAGGAATAACCTGAGGAACCGAAGCAAAGTACAGAGTGTAACGTAACCTTATGGAATGCGGTTGAGAAAGTCTGTTTGTTGAAACCTAGTCATGATAGACTGTAACCAGACCGTAGGTGACTTGTCTGTCGGAGCACCAGGGAGGCTTTGAATAAAGAAGCAAAGAAGACTGAATGCCAATGAGGTAAGAACCAGTAAACGTTTAGTTCACGCAGTCCTAGTGGTATGTTATCGTGGCACTTACAGCATACATAACTTGGTGCTTAGTGACGCTAAATATCCCTTCCATCCTCTCACACTTTCCTTCTTATCTCTACAATCTTTTAAAACCAACATCAAAACTATGCTCTTCCAAAACAGTTTTCTATAAGCCTGCATGAAACTTTTAAGAGCTCACAGAGCACTGTGTAACGGTGGATGGTGCGCTCTACAAATGCGTATATTATTATTATTATTATTATTATTATTTAATACTATTATTATTATTATTATTATTATTATTATTTAATACTATTATTATTATTATTATTATTGTCCCATCATCTTTCTCTCTGTCGCCCTCTTTCTCTTTAATCGATCTCTATCTCCTTTTCTCTCTCTCTCTCACTCACTCTCTCTCTCACTCACGCTCTCTCTCCCATCATCTTTCTCTCTGAGTCTCCCTATTTCTCTTTCTCTCTGTCCTCCTTTCCCTTTCTCTATCTTCCATTCTCTTCCTCTCTCTCTCCCTCTTCACTTCTATCTCCCTCTTCCTCTCTCTGTTTCTCTCACTCCCCTCCACTCTCTCTCTCCCCTCTCTCTCTCACTTTCGCTCTCTCACTCTCTCTCTCTCTCTCTCACTCTCTCACTCTCTCTCTCTGTGTATATATATTTTTTTTATTATAGATTTCCGCCTCATCTTCCTAACTATACTTGTTATGTGGTAAACACATGCACATTTCAATCAATCAATCAACACACTAATTGCTTTACGACAATACGTGTTGAAATTTGAGCTAGCGTTCAATCGATCGACCTCCTGAACCGCTTCTACCTGTTACAGAACAGTACACATCCGCCCAGATATCCGCATATACACATATGTAATGTTGGAAATTCTACGTTTAATATACATGTTAGTTGATGCATAATATGATTTTGTCAACATAACTATGTACATATTTCAGTAATGATTGTGTATACTGCACATGCGCATCGCACAATTATATATTCGACTAGAAAGACTGGATTATTGCATTAGTATATAAAAGAAATATTATAATATCAAATTACATAATACAGTATCGTTGAAGGTTATACTTCTACTGCAGTACATATAAATAAATATAAATTACATGAAATTAATCTTACTGATTAATTTTCACTCAGAACCAACTTTGAAAATAATGAAATTCTTTCAAAATACTGTACTGTATAGGCCTATATATATTGCGTTTTTGTGCGTATGTGTTTATTTGTTTGTGTTTGTGTTTGTGTTTGTGTTTGTGTTTGTGTGTGTATGTGCGCGTGTGTGTCTCAATGAAGGTATATTGAAGGATATGGATATACCGATAGGTAAATAAATATACCGTATATATTTTATTGTATATTCTATGCCTGGCTATATAGCAGTGAAACTGGTTGACTGCACATGTAGTACTACAGTTATTGCCTTGTCTCCACGCGAGAGAGACTGTCACACATCTGATGGCGACTATATCTGGCAGCGTGTATAACCAGATCCGGTAATCAGTCGAGCGACGTCACCACATAATCCTATTATATATCTCACAGTATTAGACATGCCTCAAAAATACACCGCGCCAAATTAGATTGTCATTTAGCTACAGTCCCAACTCTCGTCTGTATATTTGATGGTGATACATTACGTCTAAACATGCCGCAGTAGCCTACATGTGTGGGCCTATATATATATCATATCATATCATATATATATATATATCAGCCAGTAACAAAAGCTAGTATTAGTGTGTGTGTGTGTGTGTGTGTGTGTGTGTGGTGTGGTGTGGTGTGGTGTGTGTGGTGTGGTGTGGTGTGTGTGTGTGTGTGTGTGTGCGTGTGCGTGTGCGTGTGTGTGTGTGTGGTGTGTATGTGTGTGTGTGTGTGTGATGTGTGTGTCTGCGTGAGAGAGAGAGAGAGAGAGAGAGATAGAGAGAGAGAGATTGAGAACGATAGAGATTTGATTGATTAAAACAAAAAGAAGATATAAATTATGAACACCTGTCGTGCTGCTTAAACTAGCACTATGCTCACATAATTCTTTTAATGTCATGTAAATGTTTGATGCAATATCTCTTCATGAAATGAATACACGATAACTTATTTTCAAAGATTGATAACCAGCAAATATAATCTTTATACTAGGGCGGTTGATGTATGATAGCAAATGTCAACTGCATATACATATTTTGATTAAAATAAACGCCAAAAATAATTGTGGTTTGCTTCCTGCGTTTTCGGCAGTACATAATAGGAAATAACATCAATACTTTGTAAACACGTTGAAATGCATGCGTTGTACGCTTGATGCACTAACGAGTTATTGGATCCAAGTACATAGATTAATTGCAGCTGGATATTGCTATCCGCACATGCATGTGTTTACATTGGGTCCATCAAAGTTCTCACAGCTAGATTAAGTACAGTTACTGCTCTATAGACAGCACGTATCTGGCTTCTTTCAGAGGGAACATGTTACTATGGCAATGGCATATACTGTAGCTAGTGGGAAATATGCAGTTGTCTAATTATCATCCTTGTAATAATATCAACGAATTAAAAAATAAAATGTGTTTTTAAAAATGTTTAATTTAAATTTTTTGAAAACTTTTATTAACGAATTAATGTTACTATGCATACTTTCTGAATGATGGATTTGCAGTGCAGTGTTTACTGGAATAATATAAGAACATACAATTAGTGTCCAATCCCGTTCCACAGAACAAATCGTATCGCTACGAGAGTCGTATAGCGCCTTGTTAACGTATACAGTACAAGGGTTACGAATCTCATAGCGCAACGATTGTTCTCTAAAGATATACTGCGTATATGGATGTATACAGTAATGGTTTGTAGAATATACATGAATATTTTCCCAGCATTGATTGATGATATAGCGGTATTCATGGTTAAAGACATCCATTTCCTGTCGGTGCCAGGGCTTCAAGTATACAGTGGGCACTTCAAGTAATCCTGGACGGAACTTAATATCATATTGATTTCTACATTCCAGTTGTCATACCCCGTCTAAACTGTCGGTATAAGGTCTATGAGGGATAAACACAATCTAATAAATATACTTTGACTTTCAGATAGCATGCAGACTGCGTGCAGACACGTTACAGTAAGTATCTATAGAGTCATATCACATGACGTCATATCCGGGCAATTCGCAATTCAGAAAGATTTCTATAACTTATAGCATGTCAAAATATTTCAAATAATTGAAGTATATGTTTTAGTGGATGATTCCGGAAACACAGGGACGTAAAAAACAGACATTATTTGATTTGTGGCATGAAGTGACAGTGACATATTCAATCGTTGTAGGACAGAAGTGATGAGAATATTTGACTAGAATTCACTGGAAAGCCTTTCCAATGTTGATGACAAGGATTAAATTAAATCAGGATAATCGTGGATTGAGATAAGTGTACATAACACAGCGATAGAAACTAACCCTAACATTTACTAGCGCGAATAGTGATACAAATAACAAATATTATGAATTTCTACTAGTCCTTATAGGATACCTTTAGCATTGGGAGAAATGGTCCAGGCTAAAGGACTAGTGTTAATTTCGATCCCTGATAACATCAATACTTTTCACCTGAAGCATCTATACTTCATTGATGTTATTTTTATTTCTTTTCCTCAGGTAAACACATATTATGAATTTCTACTAGTCCTTAATTATAGGATACCTTTAGCATTGGGAGAAATGGCCCAAGCTAGAGGACTAGTGCTAATTTCGATCCCTGATAACATCAATACTATTCACCTGAAGCATCTATACTTCATTGATGTTATTTTTTATTTCTTTTCCTCAGGTAAATATAAACTGAAGAACCTCAGTATCAAAATGACAAAGACAACTGTTAGTTCTACTCCAAATAGAGAGGGACAGAACTCCGCGACGATGCCTCCGGCCAGGGACCGTTCTAGGACCCCGTCTGGAAGGGACCGAATTATTCCTGCGGAACAGGTTCTGATACCTCCGGGTTGGGCCGATCAGAACAAGAACAGACGTCGAAGCACCATTCATTCATACTGTCTGCAGCAGTACCAGACCCTGCCCAAAGATGCCCACACCATGAGACGAGTGAAGGAAATGACCTCTGGAAAAGCTACTAAAAACGTCCTTGCGCTGAGTTTTGCATTCATGATAATATTCACGGCATTCGTTTCCTTGCAAAGTCTTCAGAGTTCTCTGCATCCCGGTGGTGTGGGAGTTGTCTCCCTTAGCTGCGTGTACGGCGCGACGGTCCTGTCCTGTCTGATCGCGCCGTGGATCATCAACCGGATCTCCACGAAGTGGACCATGGTCGTGGCTTTCGTAATGTTCACGGGATACTTCTCCGCGAACTTCTACCCGACGCACGAAGTCCTCATCCCGCTGGGGATCGCGCTGGGTCTCCTGGCCGGACCTCTGTGGAGCGCTCAGGCCACGTATCTGACCACGCTGGCCTTGACCCATGCGGAACACGAGAACATAGCGGAACCGGATGGAGTCATCAACAGATTCATGGGGATATTCCTCGGATTCTACCGCAGCAGCCTGATCTGGGGGAACATCATCTCCGCGCTTGTTCTCGCTCACAGTACCGACATGGAACATCCGGACGCCTATACGAACATGACTCGGACTCAGGAGTTCTGCGGAGCGCGGGACTGCCATGTGTACGACACCGCGGATGGGACGTACAACAACGGATACAACAACCTCCGGACGTCCATCCCGGACTCCACGCGCTACATGCTGCTGAGCATCTACCTCGGCTGCGGCGTCATGGGCATCGTGGTCCTGGTGGTGCTTCTGGATAAGACCAACGTCGGCAAGAATGACGCTGATCCGGAGTTCAACCAGTCGTCCAAGGAACTGTTCCTGTCGACGCTGAAGATGCTGAGTGACTCCAAGTGCGCTCTCCTGCTTCCGCTCGTGATGTTTGTCGGCCTGGAACAAGGATTTATTTTTGGAGACTTCACCAAGGTTAGTACAGCAGCTTATAACGATAGATAGTAACAGTTATGTTGAAATGTTGCCGAGATAGAATCATCAACAGGGGCAGCATAGCCATAAAGCACCATCGGTATTTCTTTGGTAATTTCACCAAGGTTAGGACAGCAGCTGTACCCTCACCGTACAATAGTAGATAGTCACAGTCCTGTTGAACTTACTGCGGAGATAGAATTATCAGCAGAAGAGCAAAGCCATTAAGCACTCTTGTTATTTCTTTGGTAGCTACTTAACTTCAGGGAAGAATTATAGTGTGGCTGTGTAGATGTTGACCCCTTTTTCTTTAATTAAATTTGATGAATTATATGTTTATTGGTCAGAACTACTAATGTATCACATTTATATTCTCCCCAAATCAATGGCTTTCACGTTATATCAACTTCAAAACCAATCGCTCTTGTGTTATTTATAGCTGCGAGGTAAATTGAATGACTTAAAAAGATCCATTTCTACAGGCGGAGTGTGTACTAGCATAATAACTCCTGTCGTTATTGATATTCAGTGTCTAGATAACTGCACACGTCTTCAATATTGACATTGATATTAACATTAGTATTAACATTAGTACTCTCTAGTACGATCAGTACTTTTAGAACCCTGGTAAAAGTCGCCGCAGTATTTTAGGAAGATGTGAATTGTGCATTCCGACGTAACTACTTCATTTGCCCACTGTTCTATACCTCAAGGTTACACCACTAGATTAGGTTTGCTAACCAGCCCATTAACGACACATGAACCTCAGATTGTCTCCGGTTCCCCGTAATTATTGAAAATATGTAACAAGCATACTGCCCTGCGCGGCAACTCGAGTTCTTCAATACACCATTAAGTAACATAATATTATGCCAGTTCCCCAGTGGCTGTGTAGGGAACTAGCCAGGTAAATTTAATGACGGGGCTGGTCTACAGTTTGCGTTATGTCTGTGAGGAGTCTGTTCTGAGACAGACTTCGACAGAGAAATTGCCAGGATGTCACCTCTGACAAGTTCCAGAGAAGTCTTCGAGAAATAACTGGTCAATGTACAAGTCGAACCTGTCCCCAGCCCTGTGTTCTACAACACAGGCTTACTAGTAGGTCGGTCGTAAATCGATGTTTTCGTCATAGAAAAGCTTTGCTCACGCCCTTATTTACGCCCCGACTAAGTGCTATGCAACCCTTTCTATAAACAAAAAACAGGCCCCCATTTTTAAATCTCTCTAATGTCAAAGCGACCAGAATTATTATTTCAAGTTGTTAGTTCTTGAGTAAAATACACTATAGATGTCGATGAATGTTTTGACACTAAACATTTGTGGATTCATCTTCAAGTCGTCTTAAAAAGTATTCGTGTATCTGGTCCCACGTCTCTGTCGTCGGTAGATGAGCTAGGGGTTGTTATTCATCTCTCCTGTTCCTAGTCATCACTCAACACGTCTTAAAAGAGAACACACACACGATTCGTGCGGATAGCGAAACGAAAATACAAATACGAAAAAGCAAACTTGAGCCCAACTATATTTATGCGCTACATCTTGTGAAAGAAAAAGTGTTAACAATTCCCCGAGAGAAAGAAATGTAAAACATGGAATACCCTTCCCTTTTGAGTGTTCGCGTAAATCTATATGCTAGATTTACATAGCATGTCCCGATGCTTGGAGCATATATAACCAAATTAGCAAATAACAGCAGATAATTAGTATACCAGGCCACGAGATTACGACACTTTTCTGGGTACGATTTCATTCTCACCTCAGACTTTTATTCATAAAACGTCATGTAAATTTTTAGCTTGAGCATGAAATCGTACTCAAAACGTCTCGTAATCTCGTGTCCATATATTACTAGTTATCGCCAGTTATCGCCAGTTATCGCCAGCTACATGCTTGCATGCCTGTTAATATCAGAACTATGTAATATAATATTACCAGAATACCAGATAATATAATAATAAGTATACTAGATAATACCAGTTAATATGTTATAGTAAAAGCTGATATTACCAATTATTACCAGTGACGTGTTTCCACACTAGGTAATCACAGGCGATATTGAACTAGACCTTGCCAGATACTTGCCAGATATTTATTTAAAGATTTACTGCAATATGTTTTACAGTCATCGAGGTATAAATGAATAGAAAAGCCGGTGTGCTGTATGAATCAGTTATATGTAAGAACATAAGGTAATCAATCACATACACCAGTGAATCAGACATTGCCAGATATTGCTATCAACGTGTATTATAGGTATTAACAAATAAAATCACACTTTACCAGATAAATAAATATAGGTATCTGGTAAAATATGCATTACAGTTAATATGGACATGTGATGACACACATCATACCTGAGATTATGAAACATTTCTGGTTACGATGTCATGCTCAAGTTTGGTTCACAAATTCCAATTTGAGCTTGAGCATGAAATCATACTCAAAACGATTAGTAATCTTGGGGACAGTGAGTGAGAGATAAAACGGGAAATAGATTGAAAAGTCTTGCCAAATCGCATACCCGTACGAATATTGCAAAGTTACATGGTCGCATGGCTTCATATACAGTAGACATACATTCGTGACATTGAGACCTAGGTGGTGTTCCATTGACAGTGCTGGACGCACATTCTGGACAGGGAACTGCTCCTTTCTAGCTGTTCTGTCTGTACCTTCCATCCGACGCGTGCGCAGTTACACTGTGCGGTGTTGATCCTTGG
>JAVCKZ010081837.1:0-12595 GCA_034780755.1 Lepetodrilus elevatus
CGAAGCTGCCGTTTCCAGCGCTACAAGGTTATCATTAACATGTCCATCTCATCCTTCCGGGTACCCATTCTCTGCTGAGTGAATACGACATATCTATTTATGGGTACTTTAACTCCTTCCACGTTGAACCCAACCAGACATACCATAAAAGGTGGTGCTTGTGTCTAAGGGTTAATAATGACAATGTGCCAAATGCTCATTTAACCCTCTCCTTGCTGAATTATGCACAGGGATAGCTCTTTTAGGGCATCTCTGGTTGCCTCCAGCATGGAGAGGGTTAAATAATGCACACCTGTAGAACTCTTCCTTCCCAGCAAAACCAGAGTCGTCCGGAACCAGGAGAGCTCCGTCGCCTGCCAGAACGGTTCCGTCGCTGCTGATGTTGTCGGGGTAGAAGTTGCCGAGGCGGAAGCGGAACTCCTCCGCGTTGTTGCTGCTGATGTCGAGTAGCTCCTGGTGGACCCCAATAGCACAGAGCTGTAACATTATCACATAGATGTCATGGACTTATGTTTATTTATTTACTTTACACATTCTTTTAATAATATTTATATTTACCGGTATTTATTTTTAAAAAACCCACATTTTTTAATTGCTTTTAGAATTTATTTTATTTCCATCAGTCGTTCATATATTCATGTAAATACATAATAAAATAAATAAACATAAAATAAATATAAGATAATTAAATTCTTTGATATACAGTAGCCCCCGGATATACCGGCCTCGGATAAACCGGACCTCGCATATAACGGACTGAATCTGAAGTCCCAGGTCCCGTCTGACGCTAATTGCAGCATATGCGTATAACGGTCTTCGCATATAACGGACAGAAATAGCCGGTCCCAATGAATCCGTTATATGCGAGGTCTACTGTATTCTACTTTAATTTTGTCTTAAATCTATTTTATGGTTTAGTTATTTTATCATGTTTATTAATTTGTATTTATTTTTATTATTATTATAATTTTTTTGGTTATAGAACATAATTATTTGACCTACTAAAACAGAAACCGTACACTGGATACTGGATATGTATGTTAATTAACATTACACTATCTGTTTTACTGTAAAAGTTTGGAAGGGAGGTTGTGCCCACCTCCTGGTCTGAGCAGTGCTCGTGGACCAGCTCTGAGTATCGGATCTTTCCGTCTCCGGACCTCTTCGCGTTCCAGAGGCGTCCGCTGACAGGCCGGACCTTCCGCTTCTTCTTGCTTGCAGTTATCTCCCCTTGTCGCTTCCTTGCCTCCACCAGGCGGCTTTCTGCGTCCAAGATTTCACCGCTGTTCGAGACGAGAGCATGAGCGCTCGATGTTGTGTCCATCATGGTCACTTCACTCTCAGGACGGTCAGATTTGTTCGGATGTTTCGAACTTACTGGTTTGAAATCTTGACATCGACCTGAATTTGGACTTCCATCGCGACTGGATTCCCGCTGAGAACTTTCAATGTTTCCGTACGGGCTGACCCTTCTCTGGCAGCGTTTCAGTGACACCTTCGGCAGGAAGACGGGCGTCTTGCTTTCGGCCAGAGTTGTCTTCTCTTTGCTCGATGACTTCCGACTGGGTTTGGCGAAGACCGGGTTTCTGTATGGAGTCTTGAAGCTGGTTGATGATGGCTGTTGAGGTCTTTCAGATGACTTGCCCAAAATGACCTCAAGGTCGTACTCGTTTGATCTGCAATAAAGAATTGATTGATTGATTGAGTTAGTGAGAGAGTGTGTGTGACTAACAATAAATTATTTTATGAATTGTTTTGAAAACAAAATGATTGTGTGAGCATAATTAGAAAATAACAAGTAAAATAATCAATCATATTCATATTTTTAGAGTTGGAACAAAATATTTTCAAATTATTAGAGGGTTCAAATTATTAGGATCATTCTGGAAATGTGTATTTTCCGCTTACTTTCCAACTTGTGACAGAGATGTTGATCGTAAAGGAGACATTTTTCTTCCGTTACGTCCTACACGGTCCAGGTGAAACACTGGGTAAACAGAAACAAACATATATTTTAACAAAACACGGAGGACAATGTCAAAGGTCAGCACCGATTGTAAATGTTAAGTAATATGATTTTGCGTTCGAAGATGATCCTGCAACTTTAAAGCTACTTAGTATATCAGCATTCCACAAGTGTTAATGTAATCAGTGATGACATGAACATACCTTCAGGATTGGACAGTTGTGGCACTCTTTGGTATTCTAGAATAGAAGGTAGTTTTCAGTTGTAACATTCAACATGTTAGAACATATTAACTCTCCATGCTGTAGGCAACCGGAGATGCCCTAGCCTTCTCCCTGCTGAATTGTTCGATTATCATTATGCATCTGTTTTGGGCATATAGATATGCCTACAGCAGTGAGGAGGTTAAAGCAATACCTGTGGCTAATCCAGCACGGAGAGGGTTAAAGGATAAACAGGGGAGCAGTTTCACAAATAAATTATATTTCTTATTACCACATGTAATTAATTAGAATATCTAAGCCATGTTTCTAAAAAGTTTGAAAATAGAGAGAGAAAAAAACAACAAGAAAGTAATTTAAACTAAAGTGTGAAACAAGACATATAATAGGGATGAAAACTTGGTATTTAATGTTCAATAATGTAATATCTTACTATGGTATCGGTTTGGTGCTGTCCTAGAGCTTCCTTCATTGCCTGTAGATAAAGGCACCGTGGTGCTCTCGGCTTCCGGTACCACAGCTACATCCAAATCCTGGTCACCAGGTGGCACCAGTGGTGTCTTCCCAGAAACTCTGGAGGTCCGCGAAGCTGCTCCTTGAGCAAGTCCTTTAGAATACACAGATGTGCCAGAAGCTGATTGGAACATGTTGGATTTTGTTGCATTTGCATCATCACTATCACTCCAGAATTTCTTTCCTTGACCAAGCGCTTTAGAAGTCACAGAGACAGATGCACCAGAGGCAGTTTGGAACATGTTGGAAGACGTAGACTTTGTTGTGGATTGTTCATCACTATCATTCCAGAATTTCTTTCCTTGACCAAGTGCTTTAGAAGACACAGAGACAGATGCACCAGAAGCAGTTTGGAACATGTTGGAAGATGAAGATTCAGTGGATTTGGGTTCATCACTGTCACTCCAGAATTTCTTTCCTTGAGAAAGTGCTTTAGAAGACACAGTCACAGATGTACCAGAAGCAGTTTGGAACATGTTGGAAGACGTAGACTTTGTTGTGGATTGTTCATCACTGTCGCTCCAGAATTTCTTTCCCTGAGCAAGCGCTTTAGAAGACACGGACACAGATGTGCCAGAAGCAGTTTGGAACATGTTGGAAGATGTAGACTTTGTTGTGGATTGTTCATCACTGTCACTCCAGAATTTCTTTCCTTGAGTAAGTGCTTTAGAAGACACAGTCACAGATGTACCAGAAGAAGTTTGGAACATGTTGGAAGACGTGGACTTTGTTGTGGATTGTTCATCACTGTCGCTCCAGAATTTCTTTCCCTGAGCAAGCGCTTTAGAAGACACAGTCACAGATGCACCAGAGGCAGTTTGGAACATGTTGGATGACAAAGTAATGTTATCTCCACTACCACATGTCCTCCGTGTCCCAGTCACAACCTGTCCTTGGTCATCAACAGAATCACATGGAATGTTTTTCGAGTTCCACCCATCACCAAGACATTGCCCATCACCAATATTCTCCCGTTCATGACCACTCGTGGTGGATGCGGCCTCCATCATGTTCTTGTCCTGCACTGAAATGTCTTCACGAATAGAGCGATCAGTATCCACTGGTACGGCTGAGGAAGCTTCTTCCTTGGACGTCAATGAATCAGATGGCACAGAGTCCTTGAAAGCCACCAAACCTTTGTCTCCAGCATTGGAGGTACCAGGGAAAATGTCACAAACATTGTTGAATGCCACACTTACATCCCTTTCATTTCCCGACTGACAGGAACCGTCAGACCGATGTCCATCAGAATGGTCACTGTCCTTCCACAACCTTTGACCTTTGTGCAGGGACATTTCATCCACTGCCACGGCTTTGCCAGATGCCGTTTGAAAACCCATAGGTTTGTGTCCAACCTCTTGGTTGATGAGCCTCGGGGAGGTCAAGGCCGACTCGGAAACTGAAGACCACAATCCAGATGTTGGGAAACCGACATCGTCCCTTAACCTCCTGTTTGTGTTGTCATCACTGAATGCGTTCCTGGAACCTATACTTGGAGTCTTGCTGGTGACTTTGTGGGTGCTTGACTTCACTGCACTATCATCCATCCTTGGTGCATTTCGTGACAGATTATATTGTAAAGTTTCCATCTTAACAGGCTCACTTTTAAAGCTATTCACAGATTCACTTTCAAAGGTATTCTTGGAAGTGTTTAATGATGTTTCATCAACATGAGGTTGAACTGCAGGGACGTTGTTCATGTTCCCTTCAATCTGACTGCTCATGTCACCTTCAAACAACTCAGTCAGAATCGATCTGGCATCATCCTTCGTGCCCCAACCAGTGGCTGAGGCACATGTAACCGATACTTCACTTTCAGCCTTCACCTCCGCTGCTAAAGCATTATTCCTGCTCTCTTCTCTGTCCTCTCCAGTACTCTCATGTCCCGAAACACAACCAGTTCCGTCGATATCGCCAACAGAGTTTGCTTCTCCATCACTCGGTTTCTGGACAACCCGAGTCTCATTCTGAGAGAACTCACACATGTCATGCGAGAACTCAAGCAGCATGGCCTCACTCATCTCGGAGTCCTCTGTGCAAGAGCTGGTGTGCTGGGCAACCTCCTCATCCTGCCTAGAACTAGAACCTACTTCTGTCTTCCTAGGACCAGCAGGCTCCACTTTACAGAATCTCACGTGCTTGGGCTTAGCAAAAACAGGAATCTTCTTCACAAGCCGAGGCCTCTTGAACGGCCTAAATCCTTTCGGTTTCAGCATCGGGTCGATAACGTTCTTCTTCCTGACTGCAACCGGCGACTTTGAGGACTTTACACATGACAACTTTGTCTCGAGCAACTCTTCGAATTTAGCCATGGGAATGCTGGACCCTGGTTTGAATTTAGAAAGCACTGGAGAATGTGAATCTGTTTTGTTGTGAAGGTCGGCCGATGGTTCCGTTTCTGACAAGCGCTTCTTGGATTTCAATAGATCTTCTAACAGGAACTCCAACTCTGATCCATGTGAAGGTTCTGTACCACTCATGTTGCTGTCCTTAGATGCATCTCCGCACATGCCTCTAGATATAGCTTGAGATGTCTGTCCACAAGAAATGTTAGACAAACTCTTTTCTTCAAATTTGTCATCAACTAGATTTCCAAATACATTATTTGCTTTTTCGAATGACATTGCACCCAAACTAACCTGCTTCCCTCCTGCAGTGGTGAAGCCTGTCAATGACTGTGGTGCAGGCACAACACAACCGGAGGATGAGGCTTTTGTTTCAGTGTCAAAAAGATTGCATTCTACGTGAAAAGATGTTTCATCAACATTGCTTGTCCTGCTTTCACCATCTACAGCAGTTGTGGACCGAGGTCCTGTGTTAGAGCAAGAACCTCCAATTTCTGCTTCATTCCTCTGAATCTCGGAGACTTTGGATTCAAAATTATCTCCCTTTGTATTGGTATTCCCATCCTGCTGCTCACTTCCTGAAGACCCAGGATCCAGAGCAGTTCCATCTAACAGAGATCTCCTATTGCTTCGACCGTTCGATAAGCGTTCCTTCAATTCTGGACCAACTGCAGCTTCTCCCTGAGCATCAACTGTCGTATCCTTCTTGGAGTGTTCCAGTTTTAAAGCTCCTTGACTGTTTGCAGCATCAGACTCTGACACACAGGTTCTACTCCGGACTACGAATGTCCTGTTCATGGTGATCGTGACGTCCGACGATGCTGTCCTCTCAGTCGCTTGCAGCATTGTGTTCTCGTCTGTGGATGAGTCGATTACGTACGTCTTGGTGAAGTTGAGGTAAGACGACTTTCCGAGTTCCCGGTTTGGTTGTGGACATGAGTTGGCTGTGTCGTTGGATTCAATGGTGTATGTTTTGTTGTGCGTCCCACTGGACAATTCTGCTTCAGTAGTCATGCCATCTCTATCTGGAACAGTCTGCAATTTCCTCGATAACTTACCAGAGGCTGAACTACTGGTGTGTTCCTCGTTTGAACTGGAAGCTCGTATTAGAATTTCGTCATCAACTTTCACAAACTGGTCAGTTTTCGCATCTCCATTATTAGGAATATCTGTTTGACAAGATGCTTCAGCTGCAGCATTCATCTCCCCTTCCTCAAGGTCGCTCCAAGTAGAGTCGGATTGCTGGTTAGATTCCAACACAAATGGAGCCTCTAGATTTGAGTCCATCGTTTCACCGACACATACATCAGACGGACCACTACATCCTGTTCTTGTAACAGAAAAACTGTTAGCTGAACCTACCGAAGATACAGTTTGTCCTGCAATTTTAGACTTCACAGACATGTTTGAATAACCCCCTTCATCTGAACCAGACTTAATTTCAGAGTCACTTTTCTCTTTCAAGTCGCTCCATAAAATATCTGGATGATCTTCGGCTACTATGAGCATCGTTTTGGATCCCGTCTTCGGTCTTGGAGTGTCCACCCTGGTCTTTCGCTGAAACCGTGACCGAACTGTAGCCACATCCGAATCCGAATCACTAACCATGACAGACTTGAGGAGGACCGACGCTTTCCTGGCCGACCTGGTCCTCATCGCCAGTCTCGTCCTGTACGGTGAGGACGCGTCCTCGTGCGACGTCTCCTTCTGGTCCTCGGGTGAAGTCAAGCTCAAATCTGTGTCCGACTCGCTCAACGACGACTCTTTCAACTTTGTCTCTGAGCTGGTATCCGACTCAGATCTCTCTGGCTTGTTGATTTCCGAGTCGCTTCCGTCGCCGATGACCGTTTCCATGTCATCTTTTGAAGACTGGTCAAATAGATCCTCGGAGGCTGAATTGATTGGTTCCTTCCCGAGAAATCCTGATGAATCGAGATCACTGAGATTGTCTGAACTAGAGTCTCTTGACAGTAAGGACTTCTGAGCAATCGGCTTCACTGGAGGAACTACTGGCTTTTTGAAAATCTCCAAAACCGTTGGACTTCCATCTGGTTTATTCACTGGTTGATTCGACACCAGAGACACACTCTGAACCATTGCAGATATTTGATCAACATCCACTTTGGAACTGGAGTCTTCCGAGCCCGTGTGATGCACACCGTTGTCCATTTCTTGGTTGGAGTTGGGAATGTTGCTGATTTCTTCAGAGTGAAGCACATCTTTCAAGCTGCTTGCGGCGCCATTTTGTTCAGTGCAGACTGTCTGAGAGAACTCGATGTCACTGAACAACTCTTCCTGAACGTTGCTGAGCTGATTGCGCACGTACTGCGACGTCGGAATCCATTCGGTCTTGACTTTTCCGCTGTCCAAATTTCGATGGCCACTCTCTGTATCAAAACCAGAAACATCTTCCATCAGTTCCCTATCACTATGAACAATATCTTCCATCAGTTCCCTATCACTATGAACAATATCTTCCATCAGTTCCCTATCACTATGAACAACATCTTCCATCAGTTCCCTATCACTATGAACAATATCATCCATTGGTTTCCTATCACTATGGACAATATCTTCCATTGGTTCCCTATCACTATGGACAATATCTTCCATCAGTTCCCTATCACTATGGACAATATCTTCCATTGGTTTCTCATCACTCGAGACTTTACCACTAAAATCCGTGTTTTCGGCAACTTCTCCATCAACACCCAATATTGGAAGTCCTTCATCGTCTGGTGACATCTGGCAAGATTCTTCTGTACATGGAGCTTCAGACTCAACTTTGTCCTTCTCTGTAATGGCTTCCTCTCTGTCAATATCTGGTTCTCTCTCAGCCTTGTCACCACACCCAGGTACAGGTGGTGGAACCTTCAGCAAGTCTAGCATTTGTTTCGGACTAGTCACTGGAGAAGCAGTCCAATATTCCGATTCACCCATGCTGTCGTCAAATAACTCGGAAAACTTTGTGAAACCTGAAAAGAATTTTGTTTAATATTATTTTTTAAATTACATTAGACCTCGCATATACCGGTCTCGGATAAACCGGACACTCGCATATAACGGACTGAATCTGAAGTCCCGGTTCTGTCTAACGCTATTTGCGGCATATGCGTATAACAGACTTCGTATATAACGGACAGAAATAGCCGGTCCCAATGAGTCCGTTGTATGTGAGGTCTACTGTAATTAAATTTAACATGATAGTTAATCTTTGATTGATTTCATGCTTTGCAGTTGTTCAGACTAGTCATTGGTGAGTTTAGCGTCACTGCCGGAATCGTTCACACATTTGTGACGAACTGTTAACTGGATAAGCCAATACAAAACTATAATAATAGTAATATTTTACTGCTGATAAATTCACCATGTCCGATGACTATAAATCACATCATGTCAACATTAGAACAGTTATCCTAAGACTTTTAATACAGAAAATGATGTAGTAACTATTGGTAAAAATGGAACGAAAATTTGAATACCACGAGTGATAGAATACTACGAGTGATACTAACAATGAAATGGTTAAACATAATAAAAAACACAGGAACTACTTACCTAAGTTTTGATCTTGAGATGCATGTTCCATTGTTTGTGCTACCTCAGACAGAGCCTCGCCACTTGTATTGTTGTCTGCTGTAGTGTTGTCTGTTGTAGTGTTGTTTGCTGTAGTAGTGTCATCTTCTGTTGTAGTAGTATCGTCTGTGGTATCCCAAACAGTAGTGTCTGCTGTAGCATAATCTGCTGTGGTGTCATCAGTATTATTGCCTACTGTAGTGTTCTCTGAAGTAGTGTTCTCCGCTGTAGTTTCATCCATATTATTGCCTGATGTAGTGTTATCCGTATTATTGCCTGCTGTAGTGTTCTCTGAAGTAGTGTTCTCTGCTGTAGTGTCATCTGTATTATTACCTGATGTAGTGTTATCTGCAGTAGTGTTCTCTGCTGTAGCATACTCTGCTGTAGTGTCATTTGTTGTAATATTGTCTGTAGCATTGGATGTTGTAGTGTCGTCTCCTGTAGTGTTGTCTGCCATGGTAAAACCTGATGTAGTGTTTTCTGATGTAGCATTATCTGCTGTAGTGTAATCTGCTGTAGTGTCGATTGTAACGTTTTCTGATGTTGTGTTTTCTGCTGTAACATTATCTGTTGTAGTGTTATCTGCAGTAGCATATTCTGCTGTAGTGTCATTTGCTGTAGCATTGTCTGCGGTGGTGTAGTCTGCATTAGTGTCTACTTTAGTGGAATCTGTACTAGTGCAATCTTTTGTAGTGTCTACTGTAACGTTTTCTGCAGCATTGTCATCTGCTGCAGTAGTGTCTGCTGTAGTGTTGTCCGCTGTGGTATACTCTGCCGTAGTGTCGCCTGTTGTAGCATCGTCTGCTGCACATCCAGAACCATGGCCATCCTCGGCATCTTCTACATCGGTCAGCGCATCCACGTCCAGAGATTCCCGCAAGGTCTTCTCACAGGTCCTCACAAACACAGGATGGCTGCCTTTAGATCCAGCATCAGGCTGGCACTCCACACCTCTGAAGTTGAGCACGGCCTGAGGGCAGACGGCTGCTATCTGGGAAGCGGTCGGGTAGGAGAACTTCTTTGGCTTCAACTTCTTTCCCAGGAGATTCTGAAGGAACAGGTCGGAAAGGAGCGCAGAATTGTCAGCACTGTGTGAAGCATTCATGGTGGTGTCGATCACTGCTCCATTTTTCTCGGGTTCCGTGTTCATCAAGTTGTCAGTGAATTGTTTGGGTTGCTCAATAGGAATATCTGCCGAAATAATCTCACCAGCGGCCGATGACGTCTCATCATCACTAGAACTAGGTCTTTTATTTTTATTCTCAACATTGATTCCACATGTTTGACTATCTACACATCCGTTTTGTGCGATCACAGTGTCAGGTTCAATACGGATGTTCGTATCACAATGATTATCAGAGGATATATCAGCGATGTGACAGATCTCAATCTGTGCCACGACAACCTGGTCCGGGACTTTGGACGGGACGGACGCCATTGTTGACTGGGAATGGGTGGAGTCTCTGGAACTGGCGACGAGACACATCTCCTTGAGAGTGGACGGCGAGACCTGCGTGAACATCTCGTCTCCGACACGAGCACTCGGGGACGTGGGGATCGGAGCACTCGGGGACGTGGGGATCGGAGCACTCGGGGACGTGGGGATCGGAGCACTCGGGGACGTGGGGATCGGATTAGGGTTGGACAGAGGAACTTGTTCTTTTGGAGCACTCGGAACAGAGGAGCACTCGAACAGAGGAACTTGTTCTTTCGGAACAGAGGAGCACTCAAACAGAGGAACTTGTTCTTTCGGAACACTTGAAACAGAGTTAAGCGGTTCACGAATCTGATCAGATCTATCTTCATTATTTTCGTTTCCACGTGAATCTGGTGAATTCCTATTTACAACGGGGTCATGTGATGCTGGTTCACATCCAGCGATAGATTCAGAAATTACATGGACTTTAACCACTTCTGCAGCAGGCTCTACGTGAGCTTCCAAATCCCCTTTCTGAGGTTCTTCAAGGTCATCCACCAGATGGATGGCATCGCTCTCCGACTCGGACATGGAGTCGTCCGACTGGGATTCGAACAGGACCTGCTCACCGTCAACCACCTCTTCTTCAGCCTCTCCTTCGCTGACAACAGCCCCACCTACTGCCCCACCTCCTGTGGAAGTCTCGGTTCCCTGTGATTCCACAGTCGGACACTCCAATTCCATGCAGTCGTATCTTGGAGAGTCGACCGTCTCCGATGATGAAGGCCGATTCTGCAGTTCTTCAGGTACCGTTCTTTCAGCAGTTGCCCGAGCACCAGCCACCTCTGTTATGCAATCATCTGAGTCCATGACGTCTCCCGAGGCTTCAGCCATTGCTGTCAGATCAGAATGTGTCGGCTCAACTTTTGCAGACACTTCACCTACTTCGGAGTCAACTCCTCTGAGAGCATCGTCATTCCGGTAATCGAGTTTCTTGGCCACGGTTCCGTCGTCTTTATCGCTCTCGGACAATCCGTCATCGGCAAACCGAACTCTCTTAGAACTGGCGAACGTATTCCTCTTCTTGGACGATGAGAGAATGGACTGCGGTCGATCGAGAGGGGGAGGAGTCAACGACGATTCCTGGACCTCGAGATCTTCCGGAAGCAGGACGTCGGATTTACGCTTTTGGCCAGAAGCGCTCCGTCTCCGACCTTTCAGGGTCGTCGGGCTGTCGGTGAAGATGGACAGAATTTGTTTTATGGCAGACCGCGTTTCCAGCGACTTTGGCGCTATCTTTATCTTCCGCGTTTCGTGGCCGCGCGTCTTTCTGTTGAGGATGGGGGAGGAGCTGGGCTGAGGGTCAGCCGGGTCAGAGTGGTAGCACGTGTCCTCTGGCAAGTCCATCCTCCCTGTCTGCTTCAGAGAAATACTCAATATCTCGACATCTGTGTCGCTGTAGCATAACTGCTCATTCCCTGCAGCTCTTACCAGAGAAGTCTTGTCGCAAATATCAACAGACTTTGGAACACTACTACAATCTAACGAAGGGTTCATATAAAGCCCCCTCTCAGCACTGGCATCTTTACTCCAAGACTCAGAAATCAGACGTTTCCGGTCCAAAGCAGTACGGACATTTCCATTTCCTTTTCTGCACCTCCGTCTCCGAAAAGACTTCCCAGGAACTGGAGACGAGATATTTCCGTGAAAACCTGCTACAATTCCGATGAATTCTGGAATTACTTCCGTGGGTCGCGTCACGGAATCTGCAGTGTCAATGACCTTCACCTCCTCTTCCTCCTCAATGACTTCAATCTGCCCAGAGGAGACTGCTTCCTCTGTCAGCTTCTTCCTCCCAACGACGACCTCCGACCTGGCCATCATTGGCGACAAGGCATGGATGTCGGAATCCTCAGCATGGCCCTGTCCGGCATGTTCAGGTGTGAATAGAGCCCGAGGGAAACCCTGAAAAATGACATCATTCACCTATTCCAAAAAATTACAGCATTTAGTCATTTAGAAATTTGCATCATTGGCCAGGCATCACGCCTCAAGATTACGAATTCTTGAGTACGATTTCATGCTCAACTGAAGGCTTTCTTCTATCGTTTTTTTTATGAATTGGGGTTTTAGAGTCGCTTTCTAGAATCTTTCATTAATATCACAAATTGTCAGTTTAGGGCAGGAGGAAACCCGCAACATTTGTAGCGCTGAATGTTGCAGTAAACCTGCAAGCACCGGCTGGTACTGACAGACCAAGGATGATAACTGAATTGCCACTCTACAGAGAGTGCATCCTATCAGTATCACGTCAGAAAGGTAATATTCGCAAACATTGATGCAAGGCTCCAGGGGCTGGATTTGAGGTTTTGTTTACAAATGTCAATACAATATTTTAGCTTGAGCATGCAATCATACTCAAAATGATTCGTAATCTTCGCCGGCTCATTTTGAAAAATTACATTACCGACGGTATATAACAACTTAAAGGCATAATATCACAGTTGGTTGGCCGATATGGTCGTCTAGCACGGTTTTACCTGAAAATAAATGCATT
>JAVCKZ010081848.1:0-12592 GCA_034780755.1 Lepetodrilus elevatus
ATAACTCAGTGGTACGACTTAAACATATACAACGCACACGCAACGTTTTCTCGCAAATCGTTCATATTTCAGTTGATACTTTAAAGACTGTGATATTATGCCTTTAACACTGTTGGTTGGGATTTACTAGGAAATGGCAGGGGAGATAATTCAATGTACAATTTTCAGGGGAGGTAACAATACCTTTTGGAAAGTCCTATAAGGTTTTTATACTCCCGCCACGTGCTACATGATTTTTATACGACAGTGGAAAGTCGTCTCCTCTCCTGCATCTTTTGCCTCTTCCAACTATCGCGATCATGTTTACAACAAATGATTATTCATGTCAATTAATGATTTAATTCAGATACATATGTTGTAGCAGTGTCACTTGGGGTATAAATCCACACACGGGACACATAAGAACACATATACCCCTCATGACACCGCTACAACTTATATTGTTCTAATTACGTGAATACTGTCATAGTTATATTTTTTATTTATTTTTGCGATTAATTTATTTGTTTGAATTAATAGGAAAATTACGGTAATATATGGCACTTACAATTTACCACAGTTAATATATATAATAGTAGTGGAGTCCTGGGTGAGATAATCTCAATAAGATCAGATCCCAACTCTAGTACATACAGTGGACAGTTGCTGTTGGGTTCAGCTCAACATTACCGGTAACTGATATCGTCCAAGTGAAAGTTGAGATCTAATTTTAATTAGATATGGTATGAGAGATAATATATTTATGTTAATATATTGCCAGTAGGGCTGGCTAACTATATTGATAATCAAAATTATTTTCTATGTCAACATTTATTAATGATCATGATGATAATTCTTTTATCTAAAATTGTAATAGTTTTCGTACCGGATTTGTGGATATTCATGCCGAAATGTCTTTGTAACGTGCTGGGTCAATGGGGTTTCACTATGAGGTCTGTTATGAGTAGGCAAACCGGGGTGTAACACTTTTCACAGGGCTCCTCTCAACCAATCAAATCGCTAGAATCTATGCATATTTTGGATAATAAATACTAGGACTGGTAGAACGTACATGGATAATTACAATTTGATCTTCTACTGTTCTTGTTAAACAGAACTTATGTGTGATATTTATCAATATTTGATCGATATATTAAGCTGACAGTTTTCAATATTTTATATCTGTGTCGATAGCCAGCCCTACTATTGAAATACTGTAGATTGACCTGTGATCTATCTAAATGCAAGTAGGTACTAGTATATAGAGAAATGCTAGTTGACAAATGATATACAAACCATTCCTCTCTCTGTGTGTGTGTGTGTTTGTGTTTGTGTGTGTGTATGTGTGTGTCACTGTGTGTGCTTGCAATACATTAATTTTCTTTGCAGTTGAAAAATTATTAATACATATTTTCTAGGTACATGTAATTGATAGAGAGGATGAGTATATGAATGATTATATTTATAAATTATATCTTTGTACATGAATGCATACTTTAAAAAATAACATTCAAATGGATTAATTACTTCTAGTGTAGTAGTAATTAGTGACATGTGTGCAATAAATGTTTGAATAATATTCCTCTGGTTTTCTTTTCTATTCTTTCGAAATTCGGCTTATACACTTGGCCATTTTTCGTGAATCCATGTGGTAAATCCACCAATTTTGTTGTCAAAGGATCGATTTATTTGCATCCATGGCAAGCTTGTTTTCCAGTGACAAGTACCATCCCTGCTTGAATTTTTTTTTTATTATCTCGAGTACAACATGGAAAAGACAACTAGTCTCTGACCAAACTGTACATTTCACAATGGTATAAAAATAAAACTTTTTTTATTAAAAGAAGCCATGAATAATGTTGAAAATATATTTATAAAGAGTTCTCAGAAAACAATGTACATTATTATATACATAATACAAAAACTTAAGACAATCCACAAGATTACATGGAACACTGAATTGGACATCAGTGTCCCCATCCCAAAGAACAATTGTAGCGCTCTGAGAGTAGTAACTCCCATGCAATACGCTAACTTGGAGTTACAATACAGTGCTCCCTCGATATAACACTGAAGTTGGGGTCCATGACATGCCACCCGCGTTATAATACCCGCGTTATATCAACAAATATAATTAAAGAAAAAAAATTGAATATAATTTTAATTTGACAAAAAAAATGGGGTTCATGTTGGACCCCGCGTTGTATCCGAATCCGCGGTGCATCGAAGGGCGTTATATCGAGGGAGCACTGTAATTGTAATTCTGCGATACTTCGATGGAATGGAGAGTCTGAAGTCCAGGTATCATGTGCATATATCAATGATTTATTAAAATTTGATTTAAATGGAGACATTCGTTCCCTGTTAAAGCCTGATATAAGCAGTTGAAACATTTTTTTTACATACAATCACAAGAGAAACAAAGTACATGATTGAGATGTACAAATATTTTCTACTCGCCCCAGGAAATGTATACTACCGCTAAAAGGGAACGATCTTCATATAAGTGGTACTTGTAAAAATGGAGTCAAATAATTAGAAT
The DNA here is from genome assembly GCA_034780755.1 of Lepetodrilus elevatus. NCBI lineage: Eukaryota > Metazoa > Mollusca > Gastropoda > Lepetellida > Lepetodrilidae > Lepetodrilus > Lepetodrilus elevatus. The sequence continues at coordinate 2,522 of JAVCKZ010081848.1, forward strand.
ACAATTTGCCATATGTGTATGGGCACTATGTAATCTAATTAAAATCAGATCTCATTTCCCAAAATAGCGAGTGTCCAAATATCTCAGCATCAGTTTCAAATCTTAAGTTACGGTAATAAGATTGTGGTAATAATATATTTTCCATTTTGCCCCAGGAAAATTGGTGCTGTTTTGTTGTAGTGCCGTTATTATAAATTCTCATATATATATATAACACCTCCCCACCCCCTAACACACATATCAAAATAATATATTCTGTTGATAATTGTTTTGAAATTTGTTTCACGAGTGCCGTGAAGACGACATCATATGCTAAAAATCTCACAAGACATGTTTTGTATGCCGACAATAATAGCTGAAAAAACGGCCATCGATAAAATATAATTTTGGATCAATATTTAATCATTGTTAATGGTGTAATATCATCACGTCTTCACATTTTCTACAAATAAAGATTATGTTTGCCCCTTTAACCCTCTCCCTGCTGAAGGCAACCGCAAATGCCCTAAATAGCTGTGTCTGTGCCTAATCCAGCAGGAAGAGGGTTAACAATGCTAACTGGTTATTCAACAGAAAAATACACACATGATGCACTAGACTGACATATATTGCAACTTGTCTCTTGTCATCAACGACATTTCTCTACCCATTAAATTTGTATCTTCATTTGTAAATCACTGACGTCATCTAATGTCGTAGTCGTCGTCTGTGTCACTACTGCCCTTGCTGGCATCGCTGTCAACTGCCAGGTCTTGTAACATACTGCGGTAATATGATTCGTACGATCTTCCTGCACCAACCGGGGCGTCAGGGTTTAATTCTGTGTCACCTGCAAAAATAGGATTCAAGATAAGTCATGATCACAGTAATTGTCCATTTTATGAAATATCAGTTTGATGTATCTTTGTATAAAATTTTATTTTTTTAAAAGAGCAATTTCATGATACTTTGCGCCATAGAATCAAGTTTGTCTTGTTAAATATGGCAGGATCACGTTAACAATATACAAGTAAAATTGTCATATTACCACATACTAAAGCTGATGAAATTAAACGTAAACTAGAACTATGATATAAATTTGTAATACGTACGGACATTACAGCTAGTTGCCATGTAAGTTGCCAGTGGATCATCTGTATCAAATCTGTTCAGTGCTATGTCATCTGAAAACATGAAGGGACAAGTTTGAGTTGCAGGGAATTACAGGTGTCCTATACTATACTATTAGTCCGGCCGCCAAATATTCAAGATGGCTGCCACTTACCAGAAAATACAATGAAAATGCGTTAGTTAAGATGGATTTGACTTTACCAAAGGGCAGAAATATTGCTAAAATGTTTTCTATCACATATCAAATTCATTGACATCTAGTTTTCTTACAATAATTTCAAAATCCAAGATGGCCACCATAACACTGCCAGTTTACGTATAATCATATATATAGCAAAACATATAGAGGCAAACACAAAATACATTCAAAATAACCATTTCTTTAGAAGGCCTATTATCAGAAAACTAGGAATGACTACACTGGATTACATTGTCCCTATTTTAACCCTCTCCATGCTGCAGACAACTAAAGACAGCATTGTCTGTGCCAAATCCACAGGGTCTGGGAGAGGGTTAAACATAAACATTCGAATATTTTTCAGAATCAGTATGAAGTGGGGTAGCAATGTTAAAAGGTATCTGTTTGACCCCTGCAAATTACAGATTTGACCTCTCCATTATTATTGGGCCTATGGAGAATGATACCCAGGGTTTCTCCAAACGCGCAATCCTGCATCCCATACGCAAAAATTGCAAGTTTGGACGCATGAATATTCTGCTACGCGTCCTCCTGGATGCACTTTATTAAAAATAAAATTGACAACTTGAGATTCATTTTATCGTATTTCTAAATTCGCTACATCACAGCATAGATTAGAAGAGACTAGAATAATATAATAACATCAAATAACAGCAAATAACTCTAGTTACTGCTGTTTGCAATCCTCAAATAAAACTTTTGCGGCCTTCATCATTTTACTTACGTTTTACTTACAAGCAAAGGGGAGTAACTCTAATTCTTCAGAGTGTACGTGAAATGCATTGTATGGGACTCTTTTTCTAACTCGGGACGCGAAAAGTATATCAACATGCGTCTCCGGAACTCGTAAAAATTGAAACCTAAGTGAAACCTTGAATTGGATTGGATTAGTGCTTTACTTCGCTGCAGCAATATTTCACCCATATTCGACCATCAATAACAGACATAATGTAATTAATAGAATCATACAAAATTAACATGTGTTTTAATTTGTGCAACGAGATTAAACAAATCAGGATTTAATTTCACGATATTGAACCCACCAGCTGGTATTTCTTCATCTGTCACATCGGATTTCGCCTTCTCCCAGCCCACGATGAAGGAACCTTCGAGCTGACTTTCCGTAACTTTGGAACCTGCCATCAGCCTCATTCTGGTCTCTACTTCCTGCGTGAGATCTACGTAGGCTTCGTCAATGCTGGCACGCTCCACACAGCAGCTGAATTGTTGCAGTACTTGAACTACCTCCGCTCCAGCTTCACGATACCTGCACAGAAAATACGAAACTTTAGTCAACCAGTCAAATAATTAAACCTGAGTTGCATTCAGTGCAGTACTGTGCTGGGGATATAGTATTTATTATATTTTATTTTATATACAGTAGACCTTCCATATAACGTACTCATTGAGACCGGCTATTTTTGTCCGTTATATGCTTAAGTCCGTTATACACATATCCCGTAATTAGCGTTAGATGGGACCGGGACTTCAGATTCAGTCTGTTGTAGGTGAGTGTCCGGTTTATCCGAGGCCAATATATGTGATGTCTACCGTATTTGTTTAATTGGGGGTTTAAAGTCACTTTCAAAATGTTTTCACATACATCACGACTTGTCAGTTTAGGGCAGGAGGAAACCCGCAACATCCACAGCGCTGAATGTTGCAGTAAACCTGCGAGCACCGACTGGTACTGACAGACCAAGAATAATATCTGCATATATACCACTCTACAGACAGCACATCCTATCAATATCGCGTCAGAAAAATATGGGGTTCACAGTGCAGGTTCAAACTCGACTGAATGGAGATATTGATATGAAATTCCCTGAGCGGGATGGAACTCAACTGAATGGAACACGCACCTGGTAATGTCGGCTTTGTCCCTGACTTGTGGCACTCGTGGCAACTGGATATCAGGACATAGCTTCTTGGCGTCATCACCCCACATCTGTCTCTTCACACCCAGAGCCCTCGCTTCATAGCCAACAGCGATGATTCTGAAGCCGCAGAAAGCAGATATGAATATGAACAGCTGATTGCACAGTGCGAAATTTAAATAGTCATCATTACAAAAATGATTGTGAAATCACAAAACTTACACTTAAATCTGAATTAAAACATGGTATATTGGGAAATTTCTTTACCCAATAGGAATAATTCTAAATATCACAGAATTCACCTAATATGAATAGATAACACATTGTGAAATCTCAAAAATTGTTTGTAAAATAATTTGAATGGTTCAAAATACTTGATTTCTTTTATTGATTTAATGTGGGAATATTTCACCAATACTTGACTACAGTTCAAAATCACTCTTTGAGGTATAATAAGGGTAATACTACTGAGCAGTTCATTAAAAAGACAATACCGGTACTCAAATTTGCTGATTTCAGTTTTGACTTACGCTCCCCCTTTGTATGTTTTGTACTGCACGACTGCGCAGGGTTTTCCCCGTAGACTGGGATCCAGTCTCTGCTCCACTTGTACGTAGAAACAGTCCATGTCCACCAACACCACTACACGCTCCATCATCTACGGTTACTGCCACACTGAAACAACATAAATACACGCATTGTGATTAAACACAGGTCATAAATAATGTTCACACTTCCACACTTTGTAGATCAAAATGACTAAAATGTAGTGCCACTTTTCTGTTGACTGTAATAATGCTGCCTGCTTGTGGCGATCACGCATTGCATTAGGTTTAGTTTGAAAGGGTCAAACTGTGTAATAAATGTGAAAACAAAATAGTCTCGGTTATTATGATATAAAAACATGCGAGACATACTTTTTGTAGTTTTGTAGATGAAACAATTAATTTGTCCATAAATAAAATAATTGTGTTGAAAAACATTAACATACCTATTGATTATTCAAAACAAAGAAGATATTTGCAATAAAAGTGTTAGATATGAGATAAGTTTTATGATATATAATAATAAGGTGACCGAAAAATGTCTCCGTATTTTTTATAGTCTGCTTCAGCTGTAGAGATAATTTGTCTATATTATTGGCTAGCGTGAAATGGAAGTGCAAGTTGATGACATTGGTACAATTATTTTCTATTAAATGCTGAACATTGATGTAAAAAGTAGATCTAGGGTCACTCATTTCAACATTTAAAAACTGGTATTTGTCGTATTTCCGTTTTGTTATTATTTTTATTGAGGCTTTATTAATGACTTATATTGTGATTCATCTGCATGTGACCTCTAGACATACACTTGATCTTACGATATCAGACACAATCTGACAGTGGCGGAAATAGGTGCATGGCGGAAATGGGGTACTGCGGGGTATCTGACAGCTGTCTGATGCTGCATTTCCGATTAGTCGTCAATGGTAGCCTGCCACTGCAAATTACCCAGATTAGACTTATCATACTTTTAAAGATGATAAACAACAATCAGCTGCAGCTGCATCATGCAGTAATTATCGTGAAATGTTCGTGACAAGGTGACATCACAAGCCAAGGTGGACGAAAACTGGTAACACTGAATACCAACCTATCGATAAGCAGCTGATAAGTTCACATACGTTGTAGTGAAGTGATTATGTAAGTTCAATCAACATAGGTTAAGACCTAGAGGACCAACTATTTACAGTTGCTTGACACATAACGTTATAATCAGCTGATAATCAAACGGGTAAACAAACACAACAGCGTTGAAATTTCCCACCTCTACGACAGGAAACGATTTCTACGCATGTCCGTTATTTTTGACAGAACCGTGCGAGAAAGTGGTGAAGTCTTCACTGAAGAGCGTTCGGCTGTTCGAGTCCCATGTTACGAAAGTCTCTGCTCAAATTATGTTTGAAGTTCGTTTAGTAGCATGTTGGCAGCAGAAAGAGAGGTTGTTATTAGTTGTTTGTTGTTGTTTATATTTGTTTGTACCTTGCAAGCTGACCAAAAACAAAAACTTGAAAGAGATAAATTTTGAAGCTGAAAATGATAAATTGAAGCATTCATAAAAGGTAGATAAAATGACTACTTGATCATGTTAGGAAAATTCAAAAGGCACCATGTCATGAACTGTGGTACAGTGAGTTGGCTATTTCCGAATCACGTTTCCCCGCTGCAAGCGAAGCGAATACGTAAATGCCAGCTGTTCTTTTAATCGTAGGTGATGTTACGTACCAATGAATATCCATTGATAGTTATAGGTTGTAACTGATTCTAATTGTAATTGATTTATTTATTGACCCGAATTAAACAAGATTCAGAACTAGCCAACTCACTGTAATTAGTAAATTACGGTGTAGATATAAGATGTTAATTGTTATAGACAGTTGCATCGTCTCCACTATCGCACTATGAGCTGAATGCATATGGTGCCATAGACGTCTAGATTCTGGACTAAGGACGTTACTGAATAGATTGAATTATTCAGTTACTGGCCCGAATGCAGTTTCCGTAAATGGATATATAAGAAATACTCGTTAAACATGAATTCTCACATCGACAAAATCTCTCAATTTGATCCCTACGCCATATTGGATGTGGGTAACTGCAGTTACCCACATGCGCTTCTCCCCTGTGAATATTGATCGGATGCGCAGTCTATAGAGTGGCAATGCAGATATCATTCTTGGTCTGTATCAGCCTCAGGTTTCCTCTGGCCCTATACTGACAAGTCATGATGTAAGTGAAAGAATCTTGAAAGCAACTCTAAACCCCAATTTAAAAACAAAACAAAAAAAACAAAACAACATTCATATGGTCATATATTTTTTTTTAAATAAAAATCCAGAGGCTTTCTGTTGAATTTCCCTCGTCGCAAATGGGTGAAAGATTCCCGCAGCGACATTAAACTTGCCATTTGACTTTGTTAACAAATTATACAATTTGTCCCTGTAATGGTAGTAGGACATACTGCCTATACTGTAGCAACACATCCTTGGTTCATCAGTACCAGCCAGTGCTCGCAGGTTTGCTAGGTGATGCACTTCACAGGTGTTGTAGGTTATGATAAACTGACAAGCCATGCCAGAAGCAAACTAATCTTGAAAGCAGATGTAATAAACCCCAACACAAAGAAAACAAAATGTATCCGTAGATCAGAATACAATGTCTGTATACCGGTACAGGTCTATTGTACTGTCATGCACAAACAGTTGTAACACTCAAGGTTTTGGGTCTTACTGTAACACAAAACTGTGGATTCTATTCCCCCATTTAGTTTTACATCCAAAACATTTTGAAAATATCAAACCAAACCTCTCAATTTTACCAAAATTTGTGCTTCAAAAAGTAAAAAAAATCATTAAAAATAAAATATTAAACATCTTTGACAAAAACTAAGGTACATGTACGTATGTGATATTTCATTTCAACCATAAGAATATTTCAATTGAAACTGATGGGTCAATTAATTTATTATAAATATTTATTATTCCATTAACTGAAAGACTATCCACAAAATGTTATAATCCACAAAATTCATTCTTTCGAAAATAATTCTCTGAAACATTAATCCACCATAACTGTAGTCCCACTGTAATATATCTACCAGAAAAATTCAGTAGTATGGAAATTATTGACTTAGTAAAGTCTAGACCTTCATGATGATGGACATGTACTATTGTAATGCAAATATAAATTCATTATGTGTTCCAATCTCTTTTGGAACAAGCCTATACATAGTATTTTAACATTCTGCATATTGGAGGTATCAGAATGCTGGGAAAGAGATAAATAACAATCCATATACGGTATTCAAATTGGTGTGTTCCAAACATTTTGGTTGAATTTGTCTTATTGATTTCATTATTTTTGCGTGAATTCGATACTTAAAGAGAGAGGTTCATCAGCCTACATAATACCTTGGGGAAAATGGAAGATTTAGGAACACATCACAAGGGCACGTAATTGAGGATTTCTTCCTCCTTCTCCTAATGGATCCTTAGTCCTTGGTTCTTATCTTGTTTCAGAATCTCGCATGTGGTTCTATTTTTATCTTCGGTCTCCCTTACCTGAGAAGCGCAGTTTCGCAATCTAGACTAATTTAAGATTTTCTGTCTCATTCTCTGTCGTCGTAATTCCATCATCTCATTCCCTATTGTGATCACTATAAGGTCATTCTGCACAGTTCGAAGAATTCTAGAAGCTGGGGCAATCTGTCATCAGTGTAAACATCGGGTTCAACAGCACCGGTGTCAGATGTCCTATAAGAGGAAGTGTCTGGGGGGAAGGGGGAGGGAGGGAGGGGTTGGCGTGTGCCAGACCAGTGCCAGGCTAGTGCCAACCAATTCCAGGATGGATTACTCATCAGCCGGAGCTAACATCTCTCCTGACAGCCCTATGCCAATATTAACTGGCTGGCCTGGGGAAAAACACTAAATATATGTCTACGTTTAGGAAATGATTAACTTTCGACATGGTAAGTCTATCTGACCGTCTGCTCGGTGGTAGATGGACTGAGACAGGGGCTGGTGTCCAGTGCCAGATTTGTTCTACTGGGAGTCGGGAGTTGGAAATACCTGTGTAGCAGCTTTGTCAATCTTAAAAAATTCTGGAAGTTTCGCTTGGAAATACCTATTCCGCATCATGTCTGCAGTTGTCAAAATTCAACCAATTTGCCTGTGGTAGATTGTGAAGTGTTTCAGACATTTTCCTTATTTATGAAGAAGAAAATACATCTTAAAACTATGAATGCCAGCCGTCATTCAGCATATTAATCAAAAGATGAGATCTGTGCGATAGCTCTGCCGTGTGCCCAGGTTTGTGGGCGAGATTATCTGTCAAACATACTGGAACTCGGCAGGAGATCGGGGAAGAAAAGATCTTTCACCGGTTATCTTGTTTATGTTATCCTAAAGTTAGATTTCACTGGGCTCCTGTTGAGATGACTGCACCTAGTATCGTGATACGTTAAAACAAGGAGTTGAATATATCCAAGATATCGGAGCCAGTAGGTGAGTGAGATCCGATGGTTTGTTTGCCAGCTGCGAGAACATCTGTGATTATACCTGCAATACCGACAGTCTGGAACAGACAGCACCTATAAATTCTCCGGGACAAACTTTGATAATTTTGTTTACCCAGTGCATCTTCTACTTGTAGGAGTCTGGAATTCTACTGAGGTGCTCACACCCAATGTTGACACAAACGGAAATGGTTTTCACTGATTGGATGTTGGATATAGAAGGATGTACGAAAATAGTGATTTGAGTAAAGTGCGTGGTTACGGATCCGTGTACCGTCTTCTCAAAGTCTGGCGTACAAGGTGGAATTGTGTCGGAAACATGCAACGGATTTATTCTGGAATACGTGTTACATATTGATAGCGTTGATAATGGTATTGGAAGTTCCCCTTCTGGATGATTTGAAGTTTGGAGTTTCCAATGGGAATATTAGGTGTAGTTTCATTCTTTGAAGATGCGGATGAGCATTTTCTCGTGGAATTGTAAATAGAGGTTAAAAGTCTGTGTCTACAGAAAAGCTGTGATGGCATTACATTGGATACAGGATTGGGTCAGTATTAATATTTATATAAATGTTTGTGTGTTTGTGGTAGTAATTTATATATATATATCAGTTTTATAGTATCCGTTCATAATGAGTAAACTTGTGTACCACTCAATGGAAGCAATGAATTTTCAATGTAAGTTGTAACGCTTTTGATTTATAAAATTATTACCAACTGATTAATCTTTCAATAATATGTAGACATGTATACTTCTTTTCAATATTACATATTTCTACATCTACATTAATCAAAGTTTCTATCTATTTGGGGATGGGATGGGTTAGGTGATGAATAGCGTTGTGAAAATTGATACTATTTTGCCATGAATACTTCATATGGTCATAGTTTACTTAGTCACAGATGTCCATCATACCAGATTCATTTCATACTGGATGAGTTTATCTGTTATCGTTGCTGGACAGTGTGTGTTTGTATAAACCTGATGACGGCCATTGCAGACACCTTACCAAAATATTGGTTTTATATTATATGTTAAAAGTTGTGCTGGAAGGATACATTTAGCAGTTACAGTTTATATCAATTACAAATTTACAAATGATTAATTCTGTAATTTTGAATATATTTTCATGAGAAAACATTTTGTGAAAAGCTTTTAGATAATTTCCCATCCAATATTTTGAGTAAAAGCTTTTGTATGAATTATTTATTGTATGGTGTGCATGTTTTTCTATCAAGTGAGTTTGTGAATTATTTCTTTACGTCACAGCAGGAATCTCTCACCCATATGTGATGGATAATGATTAATATTTAATCATGCTATGGATGGGTTAAAATGAAATACAGCATGAATTACACAATATGTACATATACTAGTATTCTAGTTATCTGGAATTGAGTTTTTAAGAGATAAATTAATAGAAAACATGCAGGAAGGAACCACAGATTATTTTTAGCTTTGATGGATTTGTTTTACAAAATAAAAAAAGGTATGAAGTTCCATTGACATTTTTGTCTTCAGTTTGGGTAAAAGAGTAAAAGTAAAATGGTAAAGGATGTACACGTACGTTTGTACTATGCATGTTGTAGTTAGACGTCAAGAGTGATTTAAAAATAGAACTGCATACATGCATATCATAAACACACTTATGAACACACCCACATACACAGATACACTCACATTCTATCATGCATACTCATGACCCTCCTTCCTTCCCTCTCTTTCTCTCTCTCTTCTCTCCTCTCCTTCTTCTCTCTCTCTCTCTCTCTCTCTCTCTCTCCTCTCCTTTCCTATCTCTCTCCCCTCCTATCTCTCTCCCCTCCCTCCCT